>JASVER010000052.1:2403940-2429641 GCA_030449065.1 Oceanodroma leucorhoa
GGGACCTCCCCCGTTAACCAGGACTGGTTATAAATGATGGAGAGTGGCTTGGCAAGCCCCTCCGCCAGCTCCCTCAGTACTCTCGGGTGGATCCCACCCGGCCCCATAGACTTGTGAGTGTCCAGGTGGCGTAGCAGGTTGTTAACCACTTCCTCTTGGATTATGGGGGGCATACTCCGCTCTCCGTCCCTGTCTTCCAGCTCAGGGGGCTGAATACTGGTCTGAAGATAACCGGTCTGACTACTAAATACTGAGGCAAAGAAGGCATTAAGTACCTCAGCCTTTTCSTCATCCTTGGTGGCAATGTGTCCTCCGCATCCAATAAAGGGTGGATATTCTCCTTGGCCCTCTTTGTCATTAATATATTTGAAAAACATTTTTTGTTGTCTCTTATGACAGTGGCCAGATTCAGTTCTAACTGGACTTTTGGGATTCTAATTTTCTCTTTGCGTGACCTAACGAGATCCCTGTACTCTTCTTGAGTTGCATGCCCCTTCTTCCAACAGTGGTAGACTCTCCTTTTTTCCCTGAGTCCCAGCAAGAGCTCCCTGTTCAGCCAGGCCAATCATTTTCCCCGTCAGCTCTTCTTATGGCACAAGGCGACAACCTGCTCCTGCACCTTTAAGASTTCCTCCTTGAAGAAYGTCCGGCCTTCCTGGACCCCTCTGCCCTTCAGGACTGCCTCCCAAGGGACTCTGTCAACCAGAGTCCTGAACAGGTCAGATTCCGCCCTCCGGAAGTCCATGGTAGTGGTTTTGCTGACCCCTTTCCTTAATTCACCTTCTCTCCTTAATAGAACCGAGAATTCTATCATTTCATGGTCGCTGAGCCCCAGACAGCCTCCGACCACCACATCTCCCACCAGTCCTTCTCTGTTGGTAAACAGCAGGTTGAGCGARGCACCTCCCCTGGTAGGCTCGCTTACCAGCTGCTTCAGGAAGTTATCTTCCACACAATTCAGGAACCTCCTAGACTGTTTCCTCTCTGCTGTGTTGTATTTCCAGCAGACGTCGGGTAAGTTGAAGTCCCCCATGAGGACAAGGGCTAGCGATTTTGAGACTTCTGCCAGACGCTTGTAGAATGCTTCATCGGCCTCTTCATCCTGGCTGGGTGGTCTATAACAGACTCCCAGCAGGATATCCGCCTCGCTGGCCTTCCCCCTCTTCCTAACCCATAAGCACTCGACCCGATCATCACAAACGTCGAGCAATCGAAACGCTCCCTAACATACAGAGCCACCCCACCGCCTCTCCTTCCTCGCCTGTCCCTTCTGAAGAGCTTGTAGCCATCCATCGCAGCACTCCAGTCATGAGAGTCGTCCCACCATGTTTCCGTGATGGCGACTAAGTCATAGCTGTCCTGATGCACAATGGCTTCCAGCT
The DNA here is from genome assembly GCA_030449065.1 of Oceanodroma leucorhoa. NCBI lineage: Eukaryota > Metazoa > Chordata > Aves > Procellariiformes > Oceanodroma > Oceanodroma leucorhoa. The sequence continues at coordinate 2,405,323 of JASVER010000052.1, forward strand.
CCTCCTGTTTGCTGCCCATGCTGCGTGCATTGGTGTAGATGTACTTGAGCTGGGCTATCGATCTCACTCCCGACATTGGCAYGCCACCCCTAGGATCATCTCTCTYGAGYGTGGCTCTATCCCCTTCCCCTTCATATCTAGTTTAAAGCCCTCTCGATGAGCCCCACCAACTCATAAGAGAGAATCCTTTTCCCGCTTTGAGACAGCTGAACTCCACCCGTCGCCAGCAGGCCCCGTGCCATGTAAACCTCCCCATGATCAAAAAAGCCAAAATTCCACTGATGGCACCAGGCTCTGAGCCACGTGTTAACCAGGTGTGTTTTCCTGTTCCTTTCAGTATTCCTCCCTGCCACTGACAGGATTGAGGAGAACACTGCCTGTGCTCCTGATCCTGCAACCAATCACCCCAGTGCCCTGAAGTCCCTTTTGATCCCTTTGGGACTTCTCTCCGCAACCTCATCGCTGCCAACCTGCATAACCAACAGCGGGTAATGGTCAGAGGGCCGCACCAGACCAGGGAGTCTCCTAGTAACGTCTCTAACGCGGGCCTCAGGGAGGCAGCAGACTTCCCTGTGGGATGGGTCCGGTCGGCAGATTGGGCCCTCTGTTCCCCTCAGAAGGGAATTGCCTACGACAATTACCCTCCTTTTTTTCTTAACAGAGGCAGTCATAATGCGTGGGGCTGACTGACTCACCCTAGGCAACCTCCTGGATGGACCTTCATCTACATCCTCATTTGCCTGGCCCTCAAGTTCCAGAGCCCCATATCTGTTGTGTAAGGGCAACCGGGAAGGTGAGGGAGACCAGGAGGGGATTCACCTGGCGCCCCGAGAAGGGACCCGTTTCCATTCCCCCCCATCTCTTAGGTCCCCTCCTTCTGCCTGCTGGCAAGAGGGAAGGGGATCCTCTGCTTCTTGTGGAGCCTCCACCTGCTGCCTTTGCCTCAGGGACATGGTACAGTTGAATAGATACTTGTCATATGGCCATCACAGTTACGTTTGAGTACTCATGAAAGGCCAGTAGATCATTGCATACTCTTTCATCAAAAGAAGGAATACATACTCAAACCGAAGGGTCTGACTTCTGTTAATAGTGGAGGTTTTAAATAGCATTTGCACATACACTGCTGTAGGTAGCCATACATGAATGCAATTAGGTATACCAAATATTTCACTTAATTGAAAATCTACTAAAAATTTCTGTATTAGTATACAGATTTAGTGACTATCCTTTTTGATTACTGCCGTGCAAATCTGTCTTTAATTACAATACAAGCCATTTCATAGGTGGTTTTTAAAAAAACATGAATCACTGCGTAACAGCATTTGTGTAAGGAGACATGTATCTCATAAAACTGATGCTTTGGGTATGCTTGGGCTTTTTTTTTTTTTTTTCCTCCTTAAAGACTAGTCAAGATTCTGGAAATTAATTTTCTGAGTAGAATACCATCCCAGGCTTACCTGTAAGTTTAATTCAAGCTTTCTCATATTACTACACACACACACTACACGCTCTGTTGAATAAGATGTTAATTCGATCCAGAGTTGTTTTTTGCAAACATTGACCACTGCGCCTAAGCTTCATTGTAGTTGCAGGATGTGCAGTGTAATACATCCCCTATGAATGGATTCAGTGACCTTGGGCTGAAAATGAACCTCTGTCTGGAGAAAATAACAGTTAGTATATTCAGTAATTCCACAATTCTCCAAACAAGTGTTTTGCCTTACTGAAGGCAAACTACACAAAAGTATTCAGCCTTCTAAAAAAAAAAAAAAAAAAACAAAACAAAAAACAAAACCAACAAACACCCAACAACAAAAGATGACAAATGCACCCTGAAATCAGTTATTTAGATATGTTTAAACTGAAAGCAGTTAAGCACATGGATATGACATTCGGCAATGTCTTATCTTTAGTTTGTCAAGGTTTTTAAATCCCTCTTGAGCTGGAGTACCATTTTTAGCTTAGCTAGGTCAGAATGACACTGAACAATATGAGTGATGACACACTAGACAGCTATATGGACAGAGCTGTCATCAGCAAGCCAGCTGTGCTAACACCTGTATGTCCTGCACAACTGATCTTTAGGAACAAGGATCAAGAAAGTCAGATTACTAGAAGGGGGAACAAAAGTCATTCATAAAACATTGAAATGAAGAGGTGCTAATTTGAGATGGAGGAGGATAAAAAGAAATCTTTTTACTGCATTTTTTTGTATCACAGAGAAATAATAGCTTGGTTCCTACTATAAACTTCTTACAGCGGTCATCTGGAATTTTAATATTCCARTTGGGTTTTCTTTGTGATTTTATTGCACGTACACATACCCACTGTTTCAATAGGCTTGTGACAGGGCTGGTTTAGAACAACCAAGGACCACAACGATGAACAGACCCTGAGCACACACACACACAAGCAGGCTTCACTCTGTTAATGTGTCTAAACACAGGGAAGAACCAGCTCTAGGAGTGACATTAGGCTAGGGAAAAATTTTCAAGTTGAGATCTCTAAAACAAGAGCCTTTAAATCATTATTGAGATAACTAAATAATATGATAGATCCCAGCTAACTCAGAGAAATGTTGCTGACCAGTACACCTAAAAGTATCAGGTCACATCTACTGAAGTCTGATTGTGGCAGCTAACTTAAACCTTACAGCTGTTCTGTTTTTTCAAGGCCTAGTAAATTTGTGGTCTTCTTGCTGAAACTAACAATTAATGACACTTAACACTGAGTGTTTTTACTAATATAGTCACTTGTATATGGACTTAAACCTATTGTAAATTAATTTCTTAAAGACCATAAACCAACCATCATAAGGAATTTTTTTTTCCTTAATTTCCTTAAAAATAAAATAGCGTTTTATTGCTATGGACCACATCAGAAATAGCAATCTAATGCTACAACATTATTAATTCTCAAGTCTTCAATGGTCCCACTCCATCTCCAACTGTGTCTTTGTCCTGTATTAAAAACATGGTTAAATTGGATAAAGAAAGATAAATTTGTCTTTGTATTTTACAAGTACATAACAGAACAGATCATACAGCGTTCAGATTTTCTTCAACTTACAGAACTGTGGGGTCCAAATATCACGCATAGCCAGTTTAGGGACATTTTGGAGATGACAACAGGGTGGAAGGGAAGCAGCAGTGAGGTGATTAAACACAATGGTGAAAGGATTTCAAGGCATGACCGCTGACGGGTCTGCATGGAAGCTGTTCTGCCAGCTGGCATATGAGCCTTTCAATCAGCAGAAATGAAGTGCATTACAGAAGTGGATGAAGAATTTTTCTGACCAAGTGCCAAAAGAAAAGGAGCACACTGAATAGGTGCTTTGATCCCTGAACTGTCCCAAAACGTCAGAATGAGTGGGTCTCTAACTGGTATTGGGAAAAAGATTTTTTTGGGAGGTTTATTTGTGGTTTTTACCTACTCATTATCACAGCTCATCAGCCTCACAGGGTAGTGAGTAACAGAAGCAGCTTGTAAGACATGGTATTTTATTAACCTGTTAAAATGGCCAAATCCTAAGCAGCCAGGGTGGGACAGGCTGGAAACTCTGCCAGCCCATAAAGCTTGTCAAGACTTTAATAGTTAGGAGTACAAGGGGAAACAAACAATTTTCTGTCTCTGTACAGGCTGACTCACTGGGATGACTTCCCATGATGGCGTTTTGCACAGGCAGAGTTTAGAGAACAGGTATTTAGGCAGGCTGAAGAAGAGGCACTTACAGCACTGTACCAGGTGCAGGTGCCCAGGCGCTGGCAGGGGGGGCTGCAGGGCGGCCTCTGTGAGGAGAGACCCGGGCTGCCCCGGGCTGGACACAGCCAGTTCCAGCCAGCTCCAACAGACCCACCACAACGCACAGCTGAGCCCCTCAGAGAAGCTGGTGGCCCCTCTGTGAAAATGTATTTAAGAAAGGGCAAAAACCACCGCACAGGCAGAGGAGGAGGGAAGAAAAAGAGTGAGAAACAGCCCTCTCCAAACACCGAAGTCAGAGAAGAAGAGGGGTGGGGAAGAAGTGCTTGAGGCATCGGATCAGGTATTTCCCTGCAGCCCATGGAGACGACCATGCTGGAGCAGATGTCCACACTGTAGCCCGTGGAGGATCCCACACCAGAGCAGGGGGATAGATCCTGAAGGAACTGAAGTCCATGGAGAGCCCACACTGGAGCAGGTATTCCTGAAGGACTTCAGTCCCTGTGGAGAGCCCACATTGGAGCAGGGAAATAGCATGAAGAGGAAGGAATTGCAGAGAGGAGTTGTTATGGACTGACTGATCCCCTGCCTCTCATCCCCCCTGCGCCTCAGGGCATGGGCAGAGGAGACAGGAGAGAAGTTGAGCCTAAAAGGCAGGAGGATGCTGATTTTTTTGTCTTTGTTTCTCACTATCCAAATCTATTTTAATAAATATATTAAAATAATTTTCCCCAAGACATTTCTGTTTTACCTGTGACAGTAACTAGTATGTAATCTCCCCATCTATATCTCAACACACAAGCTTTCTCATCCTATTTTGTCCCCCTGTCCTGTTGAGGGGGAGTGAGAGAGCAGCTGGGTGGGCGTCTCGCTGCTGGCCAAGGCTAACCCACCACAAGCACTCAAACTGAGAAGCAATACAAAGCGAAGGCTGAAGATTTTACCAGAGATAAGTGTAAAATTACTTCTTCCACTGATGGGATTACAATAACTAATATGTCATTAACTACATATGGTAAGGAATCTAGTTGTATAAAATGAACAGATTTAATGTCTCTTACTCTGTTTATGAAAACATGATATTAAGAAGTACAGAAGAAATTAATAATGAAATACAGCTTATCAACAAGTATAACAAGGGTATACTTATAACAAAACATAACATATTCTTGAGAGGAAAGTGTTTCAAGAAATCATTTGGTTTTGTACATAAAAAAAGGACTGCAGATGGGGTTTAAGAAAACTCTATGTTTGAACTTCAAGCAGATGGAATTTCTTCTAAGAACTCTTCCAGTAAAAATTAATTTATTTCTGTTACCATTTTGCATCTTACATTGGGCTTTTTTTCTTTTTTTTAAAGGAATTGGTCAAGTCATGGACACAAATTATCTAAGTAGCCAATGTTTAAACCTGTTCTACTTTGCTAAGTTTTTCAGTTTAAGGCTATCTAATAGATTCTAGGGAAGAAAAAAATATGCATCTGTCTTCCAAACCTAGATTTTTAAAAAAATTTGGTCATCTTTAATATTATGAGAATAAACTGAACCAAAACAAAATCTTCTTGAGGTCCTTTGTTTGCCCTTGGTAGGGGTTTCTTTAAAAATTTGGTAAAACATTCACTTTCCACTTTGTCTTCAATATTTAGATGGTATAAAACCAAGAAAGATCTCTTATTTTAACAGTATCAGGAACTCTTGTGCAAATAATCCAGCTCCAGGAGTCAGATGGCGATAGCTAACATGATAAGACACAGGGTAAGACAAAAAATAACCTTCTAAAGAATATCTTGCAGGTTATGAAGGATATGGAACTAGCTGCTAAAAATATTTTCTCTCCTAGCATAAACATGCTCAAGTTCTTCAACATTTATGCTTCATAAATATTCGTGATGATTTAAAAAGATGGCTCTGAAATGGTATTAAAAGAATCATTCTGGGCACAAGCATGCCCAAGCACTTGTTGACAAAGCCAGATGTAYGATACTAGATTTTCCATCCAGTCACAGCAGGAGCAGTAAGTATTGTAAATGATCCCGCATCTAGAGCTGTATTAGAAGCATGCACAGAGATTGTCTCCCTCGGCTCTCCTGCTTCTTGCTTTGTTTGCTGAATGTGACACCCAAGTATACCCAAAGGCAGATGATCTAGTACCTACACTGCTGCCTTCTGGAATTCTTGCAGTGATAGAGTACAGAAAAGAATGAGGTCGCTTTAATGGATATCAGTGTGTACCATCTCATCCTGAGTCTAAGACTACTAAGGATGTCTGTAAAATCCCTCTGAGCTCTATAGGCAAAAATTCAGCATTATGCATTGATAACACAGATCCTGAAAGCAATGCAGTGGAATTTTGTGGATATTTGCTCATGAATACATCAACATAGAAATACCACAATGTTCAATTTCAAACTCCCATAAATATATCTGCAGCTAACAGTAACACTTGAAGTTCAACTCCAGGTGATTCTGAACTTTATCCACTTTCTTTTGATTCCTTTTTTGAAAACAAAAGCAGTTCCCAGAATTTCTATGGGGGGAAAGACAGGCTTGTGGTTCCTTTACTAGTATTTCATCTACTTCATCATATTCTGGTTTTTCACTGTGTGAGAAAACCTTTAAGAACAATAGTGTAAACTTGATAGTTTACACATAAGTCATATTCATTAATGTTAGATAATTAGCTACCATTATGATGTAGGGTTTACATTTCAGATATTTCCCAAAGAAAGATCAATAATTTCGCTTTGTTCTTCTAGGAGAAATGATATGTCAAATTATGAATTATTTACAATCAATTCTTTTTAGTTCCTGCTGAAAGGAGCATCCTGACATTTCTAATTCTCATGTTTTCCTCATTCTTTAGGTTGACAAACCAGAAAGGATGAATTACTCTGCTACTCAATAATAAGCTATTTGGGCCTAACAATTATGTACATCAAGCACTAAGGAGCAGATGTGGTAACTAAAATTCTCAAAGAAAGATGGCAGTTACTCAATGCATTTATTGCATCGGGAAAATCAGTACTAAGCATGTGACCTTCCCTATAACCTTTCCCCATACATTTCAAACCTTGTGCACATACAGCAATGCTTTCTAAATCAAAATGTAAATTTGCAATCCAGAACAATAAATTCTCAAAGCCAAGGACATTACACATACATGTTACTGTAAAAACACAGCACTTTCTGCATTACATAGATTTCCCAATCTTAAAAGAAGTCAGTATGAAGAAGATGAGGACACAAAGGAAGACATTACCTATCAGCACAGTTTGCTGCAGCTAAAACACACAGTTTAGGTACTCTCACTTTTTGTGAACATTAAAGGAAAGAGAAACTTGAAAAAGGTACCTGAAAATTAAATTAACAGCAGTTTTGGTGGACACGGAAACTAAAATAAGGAATAGATTCCCATGTTGCTGGGAATTCAAGATGCGATAAGGGAAATGAACACTCCAAGGTAATAAAAACACTTCATTCACTCTGTGTTGCTTTGGACTAAAAACAGTTATAAAACAATCAGCCACTAGAGCTACAGTTAAAAACAGTCCTTTCTCCCAAATAATTAATATATACAGCTTTGTAGGACCTTCAAAGAATACTATACCAGGGCAAAATAGTACAAGTCAAAGAGATAACTTAAGATTATTACTCAATTTTAAAAAGGCTTTAAAAAAACATCATGAAAGTTTTTGATTACAGGTTAATAGTTACTGTCTTTCCCTTATTTTATTTATCATGTAACAAAGATTAAAGTAGCATGCACAAAGCCAAATGTCTTATGGCCACCATGTATGTGACCTCACCAGAAGACCTCCGCTTTACTCAGTAGAGAGATTTAACTCAGCAGCAATTACAAATTGTTTGGATGATCAATAGTCTTCACTTGGTAACCAGAAATAGTGCTCAGTGATTGAGGGAAGGAAGGTGAATTTTGTAGTAAGTTTTRTATTAAAAATAAGAAGTCCGTGTACTACAAAATTGTATTTTATTTCACTAAATATGAGTAGTTTTTGGAGATGAAAGAAGTTGAAGGTGGAAACTTAAACTCTAAGGAAAGGAAGTTGCTTTACAACTTCTACTCCCCTCCTTCCCTGAGAATAAGCAGTTGTAAAACCTCAATGTGTTTGGAAATACAAATGCAAAGGGAACACTTCAAGTTCTTACCTTATGAAGAGTGGCTTCCACAGATTTCATATGACTTATAATCAATTCTTTGTCTCTATTACAAGAGAAAAAAAAAAAAGCCGTTAACAGAACTGAAGCTCTACTGATGTAGAAATTAATTTTCTTCTACTTAATAACCATTATGCCTTTAAAAATAATCATTGATAACTCAAGCTGTTATGTTTGTATCTCTCCTTTTTGTATCTCCAATGCAAACTAAAAAATAGTTTATGGACCACTATTGGACACATTTCCATATGAAAGATGCTTCTGTTGTGTTTAAGCAATTAAACTAGCTGTATTTATAGGCATATCAATGAACAACTATCGTGTTCTTGGAGAAGAAATCTGCAGTCTTGGATAAAAAGGGCCTGTTGAATGGAGTCCAGGCTCTAACAGGAAGAGACTACATTCTTGTACTGGAAAACACTGACAAATTCTATGTTTTTCATCAATTCTATGGGCCTAACAACTATGTACTTATATGCAGATAAGTATTCCTGTCTTCTCTAAACCTGAACATTCCACTGGTCCTTTTCCAAAAGAAGTTCAGTCAAGGATCCTATCCTTACGAAACAGAAGTTTGGAGAATGAAATACTACTCTTATGCGTTTTTGCAGATTAGAGCTTCAGTAAGAAAGACAGCTTTGATCAGTTATGCTGCCATAAAAAAAACTCAGTCTCATCTGATGCATTGACGGAAATGGAATTAAAGTTGCATAATACCATATGACTAAGGAGAACAGGACAGTGTGACCAACAAAACATCATAGGAAATCAAATGGAATCTACACCAGAAAAGCTGATACACCTTAATATTCCAGAACTGTCTTTTACCTTGCCAGCTATGCGAATATTTTGTTCAAGCTCTCACAGTTCCTAAAACAGAAGTCAAAACCATGGCGTTCTTCTGCCTGGAGTGACCACTGCTTCCTCATTTCTTGATTCATACTATCCTAACAGCAAATACGGGAAGGTGGCCAGAAAAGTAGGATTGGCTTTTACATTCCTAGTAAAGCTGTCACATCGGTTTTTCCTCTTTTCAGGATCCTGCCTTTCTTTGGACTAGACTGACAGGGACATGCTGTTCACCTTCTCTACTGGCCTCATTTATGTAGCTACTGCTATTTGTCTGGGTGAAGTCAGTTCTAGAGAGTGAGTTCAACACCATTAATTTCTAAGTTAGATACTGACATAGAAGTCAGTCTGTTCCGCCCATATCCTCAGCTGTTCATCATAAAAAGGAAAGTATCTTTAGATAGTATTTTGGACCCAGGTTAATAGGTAGTCCCCAGGTGGTTTTTTTTGTGAACAGAAAACCCTCTGACTATGGTTGATTTATTATCTTAGATAACATCTTAAAATAAAAGTCTGGTAATATTTGTTTATAGCACCTAGGAAAGAAGTTTAAAAAAATGCATCTATTGCACCCCTACATGCCAGGATCCACGTTTCATTCAATCTTTATTTCATATACTCATTAACTCCTACAGGTGTAAGGGAAATTGGAATTGGATCATAGAACTATTCTTTAGGATTATTATCCAGAAATGTAGTTCAGGCATAAGAAACATGCTTTACATCATCTTTTACACAATAGCTGGGGTGAAGGTTTGACAGAGAGTTTCTATCTAGCACAGAAATGACAAAAAGGATACTAAATTTCTGTCAAGTTCACTGCTATCATACACTTTTATTAATACTGATTCCTACTCTGGAGGAAAGTGGAACAGAACTGCTGGCCACCATTTGCAAGAAAATCAAGATAGCCATTCTCAGAACGAGCCAGACATCTTTCTACCCTTTAAAGCTACACAAAAGATTAGGAAAGAACTTGAAAGACACCCATGCATTGCTGTGCTGAACACCTGCCTGCCGATGGGAAGTAGTGAATTAATTTCTTGTTTTGCTTTGCTGGCGCACGCAGCTTTTGCTTTACCTATTAAACTGTCTTCATCTCAACCCACGAGTTCTCTCACTTTTACCCTTCCGATTCTTTCCCCCATCCTGCTGGGGGGGGGAGTGAGCAAGCGGCTGTGTGGTTCTTGATTGCCGGATGGGGTTAAACCATGACAATTGCCTACAATCACTCAGGTTATGGAAGAGGTATTAAAATAACATTTTCTGGACAAAAGTAAAGTCTGTTTCACCTACTTTGCTTATAGGTTCCAAAGGGAAAAAAAGACATTTGTTATGAAGACTTGGTAGAACAATAAATGGTATGGGTTTTTTCTTTGTCACTATTTAACTGCTATATACAGAAATAAAACCAATTTTAAAGCCACTTCACATTAAAATAACCTTTTCTGAATACAAGAAGGGCCACAGGGAATGGTCTTTACTGGAGTGCGTAAACTAGGTTGGGGCAGCATAAAAAGGGGCAAGCTTTCCACAACAAATCCTTCTTCAGGTCACATCTGCTTTAATATATTCATACTAAATAACATCTGTCATTTTAATTAGCTTGCTAAACATTTCACTGATAACTATATTAATGACATTATTTCACTTGTGCATAAAACCCTTAAAGCTTCTAAGTTATTGTTCTTCAGAGGTCAAATGTATCCCAGGTATAATGAGAAATTTTAATTTTACATTAAACTTTTTTTAAATCTTAGCCATGGACCAACAATATTCAAAGGGCATACTACAGTAAGAGTAATAGATAACAGAGTATGCAAAGATTTACCTTTTCATCTGACTATATGACTTTAAGAGGTTAGCAATAATCTCATTCAAGTCAATGGAACACCTTTTGACTACCAATCTTTTCAAGATTGGTCCCCGAACATTTCCTTCCACTCTCCAGGTTATGGTATAAAAAGGCGTAGGTTTTATGTCTAAATCCAAAACTCTCTGAAATCAGCTGAAAGATCTATACTGTTCCACAGCTAAGACTAGGTCCAAAATGGGTTTCAGCCCCTTTGGCAGCTAAGGCCTGTCACCTAGCTGACATTTCTGTGTTTATTATAAATAAATTGTATCTCTCTATAAAAAGATGACATGGAAATAGAGAAAACAAGCAATCACTTCTTAAATAAACAGAGCATTAGGGATCTGCCAAAGAGATGTTGTCAAATCAGTAAAATAACTGGCAAACAAAAATGCCCATGCTATTTCAGGACCCAGAATTTGGAGCACTATTACAGGATAACTAGAGAAAACATACCATCTAGTATCTTGAACTAACAGTTCTCTTTTTAGAAGACTGTAACTGAATTTCAAAGAGAGACAGATGTACTTTTGTTTTCTAGCATTACATTAGCCAGGGCTAAAACCCTGTGCATGAAAGTAAGAATTGATCTTTTGTCCGTTTTAAGTGATCTCCCCAAGGTCCCAGCACTCACTTCGCTGCCATGCAGAGGGCACTCTCTGCATCATGGATGCTCTCTTTCACTCGACGCTTGTCCTGCTCCAGCTGGGTAAGAAGTCTATTGAGCTGATGCAGAGATTGATCTTTCCTTCTCAGCTCCATCTTTGCCTCGGAGAGTCTCTGCAAGCAGACAGAAAGCAGAGTTACTTGTCAGCCCAAATAATTAACTTCAATTTATGCCATAGGCTATTAAACAAAGTGGAAAACAGACTGACCATGAAGTAGATTTGGACCGTTACATACTAAGGTTTTATGAATTCACTAGCAAAAACATTACTAACTCAGAACCCCCCAGTTTTTAGTATATTGCCTCTGTAGAAATATGCTTTATAAAATAAAGTGATCTGTTGATCAAACAGGTACATATACTGTGCTACAGGTACTATATTTACAAATACCAGATCTAAACACAGTGGAAATAATCAAGAGTACAGCATTAAAGAAAACAGAATAGTCTCAAAACTTAATTTAAAATGAACATTAAAGAATTCACAAAGAAAGAAACGGAATAAACAAAGTAGCATTTATTTAAATATTCTGCACTACTCAGAAATTTCAGGATTTAAAAAAAATAAGAATCTAATATTCTGTGTTAGTGCATTAAGTACAGTTTTGCTGAAATTCTTGCTAAGAAAAAATCACTGTTTTACAGTGCTTTCACTATTTTAACATTACTTTTCCAATATGCAAAGTAGTACATGTATTTTTTTAACGTTTCTCTCTGGCTTAGAATTAACACAACATGCTTTAAATCAATTCAGATTAATCCAATACATGACAAATAGCACACAGACCTAATTAATACAGAATCTGGCTTGTTGCTACTCCCTTCTGCTGAGATAAATCAATACTTTTACAGACTGGAGTATTAATAATGTGATTTCATAGTTTGCTATATGTTACATTTTACTTCCAGCTGTTAATTACATTTTTAGAAAGAAATTATAATAGGTGGCTGTAAACATTCTTTTACAAAATGTAAATTTCCTGACAGATTCTAAACCAATATAGAAGGATAGAGAAGGCTGTGCAGTTGCAAGACTGAGCTTTTGCACCTTGTTTTCAAAAWTTATGGATATGTTTTCTGCATAAGCTCAAAGAATGCTCTGTATAATTTGTACTCTGGAGTACTTGACCTGGACTGTGGAACATAGAGAATATGTATTATGCTGTGGATATGTATTAAGAACAGAATATACAAAAGGCTGATAAAAATTTGGAGGGCACTGGAAACTCAACTAATCTGAAAAAGCTTCAGACCTAGCCAAAAGTCAAAGGCACTTCAAAAAACAATATGCTAGAGAAAATTTTTATAAAAAAAACAAAGTATAGCATAAAACTGCATGATCCTGCAAAAAAAACTGAAATCTGTGGATTGGCGTAAGTTTTCTTCAAACATTTCTCAAGACAAAAAAGAAACCAGTTATTTCAACAGAGCATTTGGAAGGTACAGCATCACTACCTGAACTCTCTGTTCAGCAATTTACAAAATCCAGGCTGAGATTAATCACTGCTGTAAGGAAAAAAAAACAATCAGGAGTTTAAGAAACTCTAAACCCCAGAAATGTTAATGTTAGTCTTGCTCGAATTACTGCAGATTGAATAACTCTCTTCTGCCTCTTTTGTCATTATTTTCAGTGAAGAATGCTATTTTTCACCTAAGAAAAGATAAACACACAGATCTCATTCTTCCACTGCATTATTAGCATAAAGATATCCAAAACCAGAAGTGTTGCTTTCAGCAATTCTACCATAATGCCACTGACAACTACCAAAGTCCTATCTAAACAGCTGAATTTGTGAATTGTCAGATTTTTAGAAAAGTTATTTCCAAGAAACCAGATGTGGATTAGTAAGGATAAAAGGAGCCATCTTTAATTTAAGAATGAAGAACATTATCTTCTTCCGTTTATTGCGTTTACTGTTTGTTTGGTTTAGGCTAAGTCAGCATTGCGGAAACAGCTCTGAAAACTAAGTCAAGTCCCCTCCCACCCACATTCCCATCTTTTGACAAACACAATTTATTGAACAGAGAACAATGTCACTGATACCAACGCCTTCTCCACTCCGCTTTCCCATCTGACTGAAAAAATATGTTTTTAAGACGCAATCACAGGACTGAGCTCTGGCCAATATTTTGATGCAAACAACTTTTGATGTAGAGGCTGCTGGAACAGAATCTGGCTCCAAGATTCTAGTGGTCTAAATGAGTAATGACAGACAGGATAATAGGAACATTATGCATATTTATTTCATTTTTATTGGATAGCTATTCTTCTACAAGGGCTGAAGAGTTGTCTGCTCCTGCATAAAGCTTTCATCACTGACCACAAATGGTGAAGAGACCCACTAGGTGTCAAAATCTTCCAGGAGCTGCTAACTAATCTTGCTTACCAATTGCAAGTGCAGGCCTATTAATGAGGCAATAACAGGGATGAAAGCATAAAGCCTAACTCTTTAAGAGGCATGGCCAGCAACCCACACTAGCTGGTGACGAAGCAATATAGAAATGATTAAATCAAATATCTCACTGAACAGCTGCTTTATTATATTCAAAACTTTCACTATTATTTACAGAAATCTCTAAAGGATTCAGACTTTACCTACCAACAATATTGCAGTATCTAAGCAAAACGTAAACGGATTTTAGCTCTCTAAAAGCAGTTTCAGCATCCACTTGAAGCTCCTTGCTACTGTGGGTTAAAGTCAAGCCTTGGAAATTGCTCAAATACAGCGTGGAGTATTCTAAAGTAATGGCTGCTAAGCCTCTCTTTTTTTCCTTCTTCAGATTGATCTAATTAAAACCCTTGATAAACTTTATGGACTCTAATATTTCCAGCTGAGTGACTGAAACCAAGAGGGTGTGCCTCAAGGCAGCAAGGCAACAATGATAAGCAGCAGGTTAGCCACTAATTTCTCAGCCAGGGTAGATTGTGAAAGTGTGATGTTCTGATATCCAAGAAAGTGTTCAGGAGAGAATAGGATAAATCAAGTTTAATAACTCTGCTCCTAATTGTTCCCTCAATGCTCCACTCTAATTACTTGGAGAACTCTCCTGACTGTCACCTGATATTAAGTTGTTGGAGGCTGAGTGTGGAGCAGTGAGATAATCAATAAACATTTAGTGGGGAGAAGAATGAAGATCCCGTTAAGCAGTGGGAACCTGCAGCACCCAAAGCCCTTCTGCTCATGAGAAAACCTATGGGACAGCCATAGTGATTGCAAAGCAATAATCCAAAGCACTGTTTTTAGGCCTTGAGGCCTTTAGGCAACAGTACATTTGAGAAAAAAAGGTTAACACGGTCACCCTAATTACAGCCCATTTTCACATTCTTCATACATAAGCGAAGACAAGCCAATTAGGTAGAAAGGAAGATAAGGGAAGTTTTATTTGTATACTAATTAAACCCCTGATGAAATTAAAGGAAAAACATACAGCTCTGTAATTGTGTCTGAGAAAGGTCACTTCAGGTTCAGTTATCAGAAAAGCACAGCCTTGAGATATTTCACTTAATCCACAATATAGCCCTTATTTTGCTCCCCAGGTCTTAGTATTTACAAAAATAAGAAAATTTCAAAACCTGATAATCTTGAAATGTTTTTTGTGGACAATTACAATTGTTAGAAAATTGAGGCTAAATATGATAAGAAGAAGGAAGGTTTTAAAAACCTACTATGTCTGCACATAGTTCTGTGAAGATGCTGAGCTTTCACTTTCAAGCACAAGTGATTCTGAACTAACTTAGAAGCCGAACTCCAATTTATTGGCATTCCATAAAATGCCAGTTATCTGTTTAGTTCAGATGTTTAGGCATTCAGACAACACTGCACTCCTTCCTCTACAGTCCATCAAAATCTCATAGATCAGTTGAGTTTTCATCACAATCCTTAGAAGGAGTGTCTTTTAGAAATATTTTAGTTTTAGGCTTTTTTACCCCATAAACTGAGCATGAAAAACCGTTTGTTGAAGAGAACAGCAAGTAACTGATCGCACTGAAGAAAAAACTCTCATTGGATGTCTGTTGGCTGGGTCCTTCCACAAATAATTTTAACAAGGTTAGGCTTTGCAGTGAGGAATCTCTTTCTTCAAAACCAGTTACAAAAATAAATCAAAGTTTAACATTGTCATTCTTTACACACAAAAAAGGACTTTATTCAAAAGATAAGGATGGACAATCATTCTAGACGAATGATGACAGTCATACAGTTTAAATTCATGCAAAGCACGTGTGACAAATTTATACTGAGAGCATATTTTCCGAGATCAACTAAAGCTAGATCAAACTGCCTACTAAATTAGATTTAAATTACACAGACACAATACAGCACTACAAGATATGCAAATATACTGCAGTATGTGTATTATGAACTAATTCGTAAAATTAAAGATTTTGTCTTCAGGATGAAGTTTTATATGTATATTTTCCATTTAGATGCAAAATATTACTTTTTAAAAAACCTGTACACTGAATACATCCTGAAAACTGTCCTACACACATAACTAATAAAATTCCACAGTGAAAAAAACAACACAAAGTTTAGCCAGTGTCCATTCCTCCACCAATTGAAACACACTTCCCATTATCGCTGTTGGCAAATATAATCTTCAGGACGGTCTCTCAGTGCCCCTCAAAAGACCGTCTACAGATAACCTAGAGAAATCTTGCATCTTCGAAAGGTCCAAATCCAAAAGGTACAGAAAGTTACATTAATATTTAATGTCAACTGAATTTTTAGTGTGCATGACTGCAATGCAAACCAAATTACATTAGCTCAAACTATACAACTGAATTTCCACAGGATGTTTTCTGAAAAGAATTCTTACTTATCAAGAACAACTCAAAATGAAACTTCTATCAAAACAGGAGATTAAAAATCTCAGGGAAAAAAGTTTTGTGGCAAAAAAAATTCATAACTGAGACTTCTCATCGATACATGAAGAAAAGAAGAAGAACATCTAAGACATACATTTACAGCTATGTCAACAAATAAGATGGATTTACACTTCTCAACTGGAAACCAAACTGCAGTATCAACATACTATATCTGGATTCACTGTGTGTTTCATAGTGGCTGCAGCAGTGTCTTAAAACAGTTTGAAATGAACTCCATGTGGCTGTCCTGATCTTGCAAAGCAGAGCTAACCTGAGGCTGACCACCCAGGACATCCCTTCAATAACAAATGCTTTCACATGCCCTTCACACTTCTCTAGGAAAAGAAATATACTCAAAAGGACATTTGAATGAGCCGTACCTGCTTTGCAGAAAGAGCAGTTGATTAATTTTAACCTCTTTGCTACTGGACCCWTATCCCGACAGCAGCCATCTTTTCATACGCCGGCATTCTGAGAAAGGACATACCTTTCTGCAGTATGTGACATAGCATGGAAGCAGTTAAACACAGCTTACAGATCACAGTGTATCTAACAAGGTGCAAAATGGCTCTTCATGTCTTTGAAAGTGCCCTGTGTAATGAGGTCACAGAGCATGAGTGCGTCTACTGAGCAAAACAAGTAACGCCAACCAGCACAATGATTTTAATAAAAAAAAAAAAAAAAAAACAAAATACTGGTGAATTAAGGGATACTTGGATACTTGCAGACATATTTTCACATTTCTGACACAATGTCAAATACAAATGCTTGTGATTGTTTTATATAAGAAACCCTCATAATATTGAACACAAACTATGCTAACAGCAGAAAGCTTTAGCCAAATCAGTATCATAAAAAAAGTCAAGCAATCATCTAAAGACAATTATAAGTTAAATGATGGTGCAGGTAGCTTAAAAAGCAGCTGTGATATACAGTTACTCTACAAGATCTAGCACCTAAGTATTAAAAACATTTCAACAAAAATTTATTCGAGAATCACTCAATGGATTGGATGGGGAAAATGCATACATTTTCATCTTGCAAGAAATTTTTCTTACAAAAGTAATTTGAAATTGTAGGCACTTACATCATGAAAGTTAATGGCATTACCTATGTATGTCTAGACAACAGTCCATTTATTGACTGAAGCACAGCTCTCAGACAATCTAAGCAAGTTTAGGTACCACCAGCATTTTACCTGCACTGGTTCAGGCTGGATTACAGTGTCTCAAGGACTTAAAGCTAGGTTTAATATCTCTATGCTACAATGCAGACTTATTTCTCAAGAGAAAATCTATTCTGATCAACAAGAAAGGAATGCATTTTTCAACTGCATTAGCTCAAAATGTTTAGCAAAGGATGACTGAAAATGCTTTTTGAAGTCACTGAGCTGTGTATGCTTTACAGTTATTGTGAATTAAAAGAGCTTATTAATTTAAGCACACTAGCTATTCCTGAATAATTTCACATAGTAACACTTCTTCCAGAAGAGACATCCTATGTGCACATGTCACTCAGCTTCAAAGTAAGTGAAACTAAAAAAAACTTTGAAAGTTTTCATATGAAGTAGTCATGAAATATAAACTGCACACACATAGGCTAGATCCTCATGGATTATTATTGTATTAGCAAACAATAGCATCGGTGTTCAAATGTGTTAGCTAGGTACACTGCTGCATTTGAAGAGAAATAGAAGTTGAAAAGCCACCTCAAATGAGGGACATCCTTTTGAATACCAAGATGCACTGGGCCTTCCAGACATCACTAATCCAATCAGAGATAATAATTAAGCCCTACTTTTAAACAATTTTTTGGGAAATGTTAAAGTACATAATAAAATTTATGCACATGATAATCTAGAAATTTTTATCATCTTCTGAGCTAAGTGAATTATGTTAGGATTACTGGAAAGCTGCAGAGAAGGATTATACCACCTTAGTGGAAAAAAAGACAATTTTAGAAAAACCCAGCCTTTATCACTGTGAGTTTTAAGTGTCTTAGAAAAACCCTTGGTGTTACGTGAGAATAAATTTTTGGAATCACATGCATGGTGGCATGCGAACATCATCATTCACTCCTCAGTCACCTCTGACATGCAACCTCAGGAATGATGTTTCTTTTTTCTCCCTAGAAAAGTAAATTCCCCTCCCACCACAACACCCAACCCTGTGCAACTGCAGACTGGACAAGATCCAGCCCTGCAGGAGCAGCAGCTTTTCTGTGCTTTGTTAGTGTCATGCCTTTAAATCCATTACTTAAGTGCCCCAGAAAAGAAGTAATCCCATTTTTTTCACTGTTACAGTTTTTACRCTGATAGACCCCCAGCCTTATAGTTGTTACAGTTCCAAGATTTCAAAAAGATGGTTTATACCTGGTACTGCAAAAAAGGACTTTTCATTACTTTCTCATGTACCTGTTTGTAAGTGAGGCACCTGACTTTACAGGGAAACTCTGATGCTGCTCTGTAACACTGCTCTCTGCTATACACAAGCATCTGCAATACCGTTACTTAATTGTGATATACATTATCTAATTGTGCACATTAGCACACAGTGTACAGATAAAGATAAACAGCACTTAGACTTTATCTTTACTATGGTTTACAAGTACTACTATATCACATGTACACACACAGAAATATTTAGCTGGATATCTGTGATGACACAACATATTGCACCAGTTTCTTGCATTTTGTTATAGGGGAACTGGGCTCAAACCATCTGTCTTTGATCATATCCTACAGGTCTTAATGATCTTGCATTACCAGTGACATTTCTAAGCCCAGGAACAGATTATTTTAAGTTCTCAGAAAATATCCTTCCATTGGATCTGCATCACTCAACCTGTTTGGAATATTTCTGAATCATAACAGTTAGTTAAGATAATTGAGGAAGAAGGGGAAACAACAGCAATAAAATTACTAACAATGACAATGAAATGTCACCTACAAATTAAATAAGCACAATTGCATTCCCATTGTTTATTTAAAAAGGCATACACTTTCAAGTCAGTGGGAATCTGGGCACAGACTAAAAAGCCATCAGGGACACGTTAAATCACACAGCATTCTGCTTCAGAACTAAAATTAAGAAACAGGTATTATGGTACACTGGCTATACGTCTTCACTTCAGACACTGGTTCAAAAATGAGAATCCTGAGAGTCTTTAGAATAGTTTTAGGAAATTTTCTAAATAGAACTTAAGGTTCTGTTCTGAGTAAGAAAATATACTGTCCATGACCTCAATACACTGGTGGTCCCAGTTAAGTTATTTTAGTGGTGCAGATCATCTAGAGCAGTTTCTTGGAAGAGGCTGCTGCAGAATTCCACCAGACACTAGCGCATTAGTGTGAACCAACACATTAAGCAGTTATGGACAATGCCAAGTATGTCAATTTATGCCAGCTAAAGTTTTGATCTTGCTTCAGCAACAGTTTTTCATTTTCTTAACTAATGAATTTGACAAATCTTTTTTTAACATGGCACTAATATTAACATGGGCTTCAGCAGATTTATGACTTTATACAGTTTACATTCAAACACTGCATCCTCTTTCAGAAGAGTTCTGAGCAAACCATACATTTGTATTCAGGCATATGTGTTTCCACAGACAGCCCCAAATGCTGTTTAGTGTATGCATATTTCATTGTAATATTATGCCAGCCACATCCTGCTGCATGAAGTATCTGCAGGGGGAAAACGCACATACATGATTCTCTTTATACCTTTTACTCTTTAAACCTCAATAAAATAAGAATAAATTGATAAATATGTAATTTCATGCTAAAAGGTCTATTCTTTTATTCAGGTCACCCCTATCCCTCCTTCATTAAAAACTGGAGACTAGTCTTCTTAGCAGAAAGAACAGATATATTAAACAAAATTTAACTAATATAAAAGGCAACTCCTTTCTGTTGAAAGGCAAATCATTCTGTTGAAAAAGCATCAAAGATATATTACATCCCAATATTGAGCAAAGATATCAACATGCTACAAAGGCATGCTGATTGGGTGTCTCCCTTCCCTCTGGGTATGCTTTGTGGCATACCAAGTGCCAACTGAGAGCACAAACCTTAAGTAAAGAATACGTTTTTCTGAGCATGGCACACACAGATCCTGAAGCAGACGTGGTAAACACTGACAACCGATAAATCACTGCAACTGTTAAATTGAATTATTATTCACATTTTTCACTTTTGGTATGTTTTCTAAGTATAAGAAAAAATGGCACCATGATGGTACAAAACTTAGAAAATTACCTGCTTCGCTCACCTATAGAAGCTACAGTAATAAATATGCCTTATTACCGAACCACATTGGTTATGATACCACACAACCAACTATTCTAGTGAATTATCACTAACTTTTTTTTTTTTAAGAACACATTTCTTCATTCTCACACTGAGATATTTTCTTCTATGAAAGTGAAGTACTATTTATAAATAAGATCTTGGGACTGTTACTTAGAATTGAGTGTCTTAAATTCATAATTTTTAAATCACTTATTGTACAGTCCACAGACAAAAAAAAAACCCAAAACCAAAAAAAGAAACAAAACAAAACAAAACAAAACACCACAAACACAACCAATAGTTAAGGTGGGTTTACTTTAGCTAGAAAGTTTCAAAAACTTTTTCAAAAGTCCTTCTAACCGAGACAGCAAAAAGATTCATGGAGCAAAAAGAACTTCAGCGGGTTTTTCATAAATACACATTGTAAAAGTCAACACAAAAATTTAGGCAACATAAAAAAAAAATTCTGGTTTGAGTTTGTTACCCTGCTACAATCTTGAAGAGCTTCCATACTTTTCATGGTAAAAGGAAGATACATCGCTATGGATTTTGGAAGCTGAAAGCAGTATAAATTTTGAAAAAACTTGCCCTTGAAAAAAAAATCTTCTACTATCGAATGAAAATAGAATGCTGAACTAAATTCAAAAACCAAATTACATGAAAGATAGGCATGGCTGCTGTCATTGTACGTAGCCARGAAAAGGGACCGAAGTGCCAAGGAATGCATCTCTTGCTTTAGCCTTATGCCAGTTAGATACATACTTAATTATATTCCAATAGCTTAATTATATTCCAATAGGTATTTGAGAGTTAGTTATTTGTGATTTCACAAGAAGATATAAAGATCTTTACAGAGTTAGCGTCACACAAATAGAAAGGGAGATCAYGGGAAAACCTGACTAAGGTGAAAAAATGATGGGGCCCTAGAGATATCCCAGTTAAACGGCAGCAAGAAGCAAATCTATGTATAAAGGACTTCTATATYAAGAACCTACATGGCAGAAAGTCCTACACATTGATATCTAAACTACTCAGAAAAATAGGGTTTAGARCATCTCTTTAAAAACATCACATGCTGTTTTAAAGATCTATTGATCCTCTCTGCACATCTCAAGGTAACAAAGTTAGTTTGTAGTTGACCCAATAACATAACAAAGATCTCCCAGGCACTGGATTTAACAAGAAGCCTTTCTGTATCTTTGAGTGAAAACTGAAACATAGTTGAAGGTCTTGAAATAACAGGGATAAATGGTATGTAAGTACATATGCTTAATAACCACACACTGTAATTACACAATAATCCCATATTTCTTCCAAATTACATGTCAATAAATCTTTCTCACTGCACTATAAATTCCAAGGTCATGGACAGAGGTGTTTATTAGTATAATTACAATGCAGCAATAAAACCATTAAGCTTTCAGATCCCGATATTGTTCCATTTATTCTTCCCTCCCCCCAAGGGAGGCAAATAGTTCCTACAAATGGAAYACCCAGAAAAAATTGGAAGTTACTTTTAAAAGACTATAAAAATGCTCTGGTTCATGTAATTACTTTGTTAAAGTTTTCCTTTTTCTTTATTTATTCATTGACAGAATGTTAGAATTTCTTTTTTTTTTTAATAGCACAGTGCAGCAAACAGACTCAAGATAAAAAGTATTCTCTGAAATAGGCAATGTTACTACACTGTAAAGATACAAATAAAGCATTCTAGATTTCACTGTGTAGCAGTTTTTCATATATTAGACCAAAMCCCCAAGGTCTTAGACATCTGTTGAGAAGGAACTTGCAGTTCAAATTATTGACTCTTGTTTCCACATTAGTTTCATTATTCCTGGGCACAATTCTACCTGTCTTGGTTACTTGCCTTCCTCTGCAAACTCGCAGATGGGCATTTAAGTGCACGATTAGTAAAATGACTGTTGAAATCAGACTACTGAATCAGACTAGCATGATCAGACTTATTCCGTAATTTTCTATAGAAGGGAAAACCTACTTTTACTTGGAAATTAGCTCCTGGTCATAACTGGCTTTCAAAGATTAATTAAAGTGATGTTATGTAATCATGACTTATCCCAGTGTTCTCTCTCAGTGCCTAAATTATACCCAAATTGTTGTAATGGTGAGAGCAT
The DNA here is from genome assembly GCA_030449065.1 of Oceanodroma leucorhoa. Taxonomy (NCBI): domain Eukaryota; kingdom Metazoa; phylum Chordata; class Aves; order Procellariiformes; genus Oceanodroma; species Oceanodroma leucorhoa. The sequence continues at coordinate 2,427,861 of JASVER010000052.1, forward strand.
CTTCCTTCCATCTTAAACTCTTTGACATGTTAAAAATAAAATACRAATTTTTCCAACATAGGGATGTCTTTTCTTATTAGATAAATAATGTTTACACCTGACTAGATTGAACATAAATGTAATAAACTAACAATTCCTTTCACTCTTTTCTCAATATAAATTAGAAGCAATTCTGGAGATTATTTTATTATTTTCTTACTATACAAAGATAGTAAAGAATTTGCCTGACAAAAACAGCCTGCATAATATTCTTACTAATAACCAATAAAACATTTCGTAGTAGGATATTTAAAAAAAAAATAACAAAAATATTCACCTGGTATGAATACATGTTCAAATTCCAATGTAATATCTTAACATTGCTCAAATTACAATGAACTATGACCAACATTCCACTTGCAAAACTGGACAAAAGAGGAACTGCAGAGGAATGAAACAGTAACAAAATGGAAATACCAATATCCTTTCAAAATAAGAGCTTCTAATTAAATTATGTTTGTGTGACTCATACCACAAAAATTTGAATTGTTATATTGAACTTCATGTTAATGCAAACACATAACTAGTTCATAACTGTAAATTTTAACTTTATTCTTTCCCCTATTCTGCTCATTACTTACATATTTTCCAGAAAGCCTGACTCAGAAAAGTTAAAGTAGACCTTCAACAACTTGGTTGCTAGTTGCCTGGTTGCTTCATTGATGACTATGGAGCAAATACAATACATTTCTAAAGGCCATGTACTGACCTCAGTCCCTCCAGGCTCCTCATGCTGATGCTGATGAATGTTCTAGGCACAGAACAAAGGAAATACACAGACCTAACCACCTGGCTGGAAATAAGTTAGTTCAGCGAGGAAATGCAGGGATCAATATTCCTAATGAGGTGATCCCTAAAGTGGAAAAAGAACAGGGCAACCCTTGGACCCTGAATCTTAGAGCTTAACCAAAGCAGCAAAGCGAGGAGAGCTGCACACCGCAACATACAGAGCTGCTTTCAAAGTGCTAAACAGAATAGAGTACAATTATTTATCTCCAAGAGAAGATTTAATGCACAAGTTTGTGATTTAAAAAAAATAAGTTAATAAAGTAGACAGTTAAGGCAATAAAACAAACGAACTTCATGGACAAACCACAGATGAAAGAAATTTAAGGTGAAGTTTAAGTTTAGATATCTGAAGTGCAGATTGAGGGACAGAATGGAGACTTCGTCACAGTCGTCTTCTCTTTCCTTCTGTGAAGAGAAGGTCTCAGGTCCAGTCTACAACAGGATGGTCTCTATGTGTCTCTCCTATTACGTAAAGATAGCAGCTGCTAGAAGGAAGCCTGGGAAGACTATCCCTTCTCATATACCTAAATTCCATGTACAATGCATTGCAATCTTTAGACAAGAAAGCACAAAGGACCAGCTCCAGACCAAGTCTTTAGTCGATCTAACTCTTTGAAGACTATCTATCTAAGAAGTTATCAGTAGTGGAAGTTATGTAACAGAGAAGGGGAATGACCAGGCTCGCTTATTTTACAAATAGTGTTAAGTGTTAATGCAAACAGAAATAGACGACAAAACTGTTTAACCTGTAATTTATTATAATAAGAAAACATATGACCTCTTTTGACTAAGAATAGGGCAGATGGCAATGCTATTCCACTCTTACCTACTTTATAAATTATTTAGGTGTTCAGAACATTAAAAGTATGGAAACTAAAAAAAAAAAAAAAAAAAGAAAAAATTAATTCATGAATATGTTAATAACTGACCACATGCTTTTTCAGCATATAACC
>JASVER010000052.1:2429657-2614206 GCA_030449065.1 Oceanodroma leucorhoa
AAAAAAAAAAAAAAAAAAAAAAAAAGAAAAAATTAATTCATGAATTATGAATTTTAGTTCCTAACCTATTCAGAGGGGAGCTTGCTTCTCTTTAACATGCTAAACTTGATTAATACAAATCTCTATTAAGATGCTAACCATAACCAGCTATACTGCTTTCTTTAAAGAGCAGCCTTTAATTTAACCAGGCAATGCACACAAATGTTGTTTCTTGACAAAGTGACAAACAAGTTTTTGGGAATCAACAACATCCCTCAGTGCACCCAAATCCGAACAGTCTTTCCAACTTAAGATGTCAGAAAGTTAAAAAAAAAAAATCCAAAACCTATTTCTGTTTTTACAGTGATTGTAATCTTTGCTGTTCTACTTGAGAAGCATGAAAATCACCTGGTCTTCCTCATATAAGTGAGGCCTTTTAACCTTTCTGTAAGTTAAATACTGCATCATTTGCAGAAATAGACAACTATAAAACTGACTTGCACAGTGTGTGCAATGGTATTAATAAAATAAATTGTATAAATAATTGAAATGATTTTTCAGGGAAAATATGTGGCTATAAACGTWTGAAAAGGAAAAGCACCAAAAAGCAGCAAACTGTGTACCACCTTCACCTGAAATCCACACCAAGAACACAGAGCCTGCTCTGGGAAAACATCCACTTCTAACAAACATAGAAATCCCAATCTCCAACAGAATCTAATTAATTTGGATGTGTCTGTTTAGCAAAGGATACTACAGTTTCTGAACACAGAATATGCATATAATGATTTAAATGAAATAGCTAGTGAAAATAAACACTCCAAACCTTCCCATCGGGAAACATTTTTCTGTGAGTGTTATCAAAGCACTTGGATGAGATTCTTTTCTCACTTATGCTGTCATAAATCAATAGCAGCTTCACTAAACTCAGTAGAGTAAATAAACCCACAATTTAGGGTATCATCTTCTTCTAAAACATGTATTGAAGACTGTTCAGAGGCAGATCAGTAGCAAGTTACATGATTTAACATATATTGCACTTGAAATGCACACGAGTTATTAATTAACAATTTATAGGACAGGCTTCATAAATTAAACCTTGAAAAGATATTGTTTTTATTACAGGTACTACCATACCTAAAAGGAAGTAAATATACACACAGTGCCTGTCAATAGGAAGAAAAAGTATTTTACTGGAATTAAGGCATGCTTGTATAAGAAGTAAAAATGATGTCTGCTATAGATGCCTGTTCAGCATTTGTGTAAAAGTCTCTTTTCAAAGACAGGGGAATCAGAGCTACTGATTTACCTCATCTAGTAAAAAAAGTGGTGTACAAGAGTTGCTTAGTTCCAGCTGACCTTGAATGTAATTGGCTACCTTGGATGTCTCTATGGTATATGCCATTAAGATGATAAAAATATACAGGATTAAAATCTGAACCGATAAAGCTAAGAAATTAAGTATTACTCCTTTAATAAGCCTACTTTATGAAAGTACGTGATACCAAAATATCTCCTTACTGATTGCTGTTGAAGTGTGAATAAGTTTAAAAATAAATTTTCAAAAGTACAAGTATCTAATATTTTATTTTTCCCCTTCTTACCTGTTTAAAAACTATGAATAAAGAATTCAAAGCAAGTTTTTTTACTCTATGACACCCTCTACTCCATCCGAAAACTCTTGTACACCACCACATTTTCCAACTTCTTATATATACTTAGTCTAGACTGATAGATTATTTTGTATGTTAAGATGAAGATGGAGGAATATTTTTTCTATTAGATTTTTTCAGCGCAACAGTTCTTTTTTTCCACACTTCTGTATTACTTAAGAGTTTAAAAGCTTATGCAATTGTAAGAACATTGTTTTAAAAGGCCAGGGTTTATTATGGAGATGAGATTGTTCCACTGTACTGCAAAACAAAAGCTACAAAAAAAMCCATTTTAAGTCACAAAAACCCATTAGCCAAGAGAAAAAGTTCTGTCAGTTAAAACACCAGGGCAAAGGCAGAGACCATTTCTGCCTGCCATGAACAAAGCCATGAATAAAGTGGGATTGTGGTAAACTGTTCAGGAGAAAAAGYTTGTGAAAGATTTTTTCTTAAATTTTAAAAACCCAAACATATAGAGCTCAAAATAAAAAAAAGTCCTTTTACCCCTTGGTATCAAAGTGGTTTGTGTTAGACTGCTACTTGAATTTAAGAAGTACTTATTCACACAGGTTTGGAACTGTAAAAAACAATGATAAAAATCGAAGGCAAGATGATGATTTACGAAGTATACATTGTAAGATCATATATGCATGCTAAAAAAAAAAAATCAAGAAACACTAGACCGTGAACATTTGTTGCCATGGTGCCACGACTGATCTTGTTCCCTTCTTTGATACAGTCACAGATACAGGCCGTTACAACCACAATGCAATTTTGTGCTAATTATTGTAAGTAAACATCATGAAGGAATTAAAAGACATCAATCAACCTTCTGGTATTTAAAGAGAAGTTTAGGGACAGTACACAGCAACAAGTCTACAACTTAAATTTGGTTCAAAACTCCTCCATGGAAAGGATTGAGAATTACAGAGTAATACATTTAGAAAACCAAGTCAGTGTAACTGTAAGTGGTAAGTTTCAGCTCCAGGGCTTATTTCATCAACTTTCTTAGCCTCCATCCTATCAAAACAGCTATATTATTACATTGTATTGTATCTTTACAGCTTTCAGCCATAATCAAGCATTTTACAGTAAGTTGTTCCAGTAGCAAACATCTGCTAGGGGGTTACAGAATTAGGGTGCATTTCAGGATCACCGCTGTCTCAAAAATTTTTTATCTAGCCTTTAATTAATAAAAAACAGAAGCCGTGAAATCTAATTCAGTATCAAATAATCCATGTAACAGATTTGTTTAAAACTCCATCCTATATTTTAAATGCCTACAATTGACTTTTTGTTTAGTTTCCTCTGAACAAATGTAAAGGTATGTTTTACATATAAAGTAAAACATAGTGAAATACCATGCATTAATGTATAAAGAGTAGACACTAATGAAGATTTCAAGTAACAGCTGACTTCTATTCCTTCCCTTCTTTATGATCCTAATATCCATTTAAAACTCTTGAATCGAGTATTTCCCAAAGAAATCAAACACAAGTCTAATGGCTTAYATATATACTGCAGTTGTATGTGAAACAAAAAAGCAACAGTATTAACAAGCAACCTGACTTAAATATTAGACAAGTTTATTCTTACATTGAAATGAAACACCCGAAGTTAGGGAACTGGGAGGGAGAAAAAACGTAAAAACCAACAGGTAAATTGGAAATGTCATTGTCTTTCACCCCTAGTGAGGTAAGGCATTTTTAGTAAATAATACTCATAGTGAAAACCTTCCTTAATAAATCTAACAACATCCTTCAGCTTCCTCCACTGTACATCACTGCAAACTTCAACTCTGCTGCAAGTCATCCTCCTTGACATCCGTTTTCACTGTTACATTTTCAGCAATGGTTTCTGACATYTCTACTGGTTTTGTAGCTTGCATCTTTTTGGTTCTCCTCCCACCTCTTGACATTCCTTACCACTTCCTCCCTAAATCTTCCTCAGAATCACAAGTGCTTCTATTTCTCAAAATACCAGTGAAGCAGTCTTTTTTGCTGAACTATCAATTCACAGAAAAATACTATGAGGTGGAAAGACAGTAGTAGGGCTGAAGAGCAGAAAGAAGCCGCAAAGCTTGCTTTAAATAAAAAATAAGTAAAAGCTGCAGAGCTCAGGTCACCACGCATTACTGGCCTGCCATCACAAGGTTTCTTCTCTTCCCATGTTATATATCCACATGCTTTCAAACCTCTTATTCTCTCTCGGCTCCTTGATTTGCTATCAGAGATTCTGATAACATCACCTTTTCCCTCATTACTCGTTATGTCTGGGAAAAATTCTAAATTCTGATGAAAAAGGATCTTTCTCTACTCTCACCTAGCATATTCCAAACTGACAAACGCATTCTCTGCACTAAGATTATATGCAGGAAAGATCTAATCCAGGTTTTAAAATATTCTTACGATCTCTATCAAAAATCAAAGTATTCCTGTATTTCTTCCTTCATTTTTCCTATAGTCTGCAAACACCTCATGATAGCTAGAACTGCTATCTCTTATGTATCACGTAAAATCCAGACACTTCACAGATTACAGATACTGGTGTACACTGCCCAGTCCCAAAAGCAGAAAAGGGAAGTTATACCTTGAAGTTCCATTTTGAAAGTGTTTTCCGAGTACCCTAAAATTCCAATGAACTGAGTAGTATGTGTGCATTTACTCTTATAATTTTATTTGCACAAGAACTGCAAGATTGGCTTATTCACCAAAAGGTAAATTTCTGGTGCCTATTTCAGAAGGATAAACATCTTACCTTTACGGTTTCACTTAAGACTTGATTTTTATCTGCTTCTTCACTGGAGTGTAATTCTAGTTTATTATTTAACTCCTGTAGCTGTTGTGCCTGTTCATTCAAAAGTACTTGTGCCTGATGCTCCCGATGTAATGCATTATTCAATTCTTCACATACACTTTCAAACTTTTCATGGATGATCAATTTCTGATAAGGGAAATAAATTGTGTTTGACTGTGTAACTGTATTCACTTGCATACATGCTTGACTTGAGAGTTCCACTTGCAAACATACCAAATCCTAAAACAAAAGCATGCTAAAGATGAATACTTAGGCTTTTTAACACGAAGACAGATCACTGAACAATAAAATGGCAGACAACTTTATTCACTCTATTTTTTCAAAAAAGCATTCAGCATACTGTAAACAATATGCATTCATTATTCTATCCATATTACCACCCCAGGTTGTAAAGAATCAATATTTAGAAGGAAATATGCAGATCAATGTCCCACATTTCAGTGCATATCTTATTAACCCTTGTAAACGTCTTCCTGGACTCTTTTGCCCCTCCCCAAAATGTTCCAGAAAGAAGAAATAATTCTTCAAGGAAAATCATCATCTACATTTGAACAACAATCTAAAATGTGACAATTTCATCTAACTGTCCCAGAACTGTAAGGGAATAAAACCCATTAAGAACAAAACTGAAGATGATTAGATATAAACTTGTCCATTTCAGTAAAATAATCCCTTTTACCAGCTAGGAACAGAAAGGTGAATGGATGTGAAATCATCTATTAAATATTCGCTGCTTGAAAGTGTTTTGATTGGGACACACTGACAGGTCTACCAACTAGGCCTCAGGATCAACACTGTGCACAGCTACAGAAAATGCTGCTCATTCTGGGACATGACTATTTTGGCTATACTGTGCACCTGTAAAGCATGCATAAGAATCTTTTCCATTCACTTTCTCAGATAGCTCAAATGTGAACTCAATTCTGAAAGCAACCTATAGAAAATAAGCATAGGAGGAAGGGTGCCCAGTGAACCTCCAGCATGCTAAAGCAAGTTTTTCCCCTCCAATAAGGATTGTAGGCACAGTTCCATGAGTATGACAGGGAACAAACCGACAACCCACAAAATGGCATCAATCCCTCAAACAACATGTCCATTACTCGCTATACTGTGGCTTCAAGCAGTTAAGGAACCTTTAGTTGTCTCTTCTCATTCCTGCCAGACAGTGCTATTTACAGGTTAGTGAACCCATAGTGTTTAAGTAAATCGATCAGCGACAGCAATGGGTCAGAGGAATTTAGTGCACAAGAGCTACTGAGAATGTAGAATACAGCTTTTTTTTTCCTTGACATAAACTTACTCCTTCAAGGAAACAGCCACACTAAAATTTGCATTGACTAGCTCAGGATATAACCCATACTCAGAGATACAGTAAAATGTCTATCATAATATTCAACAATATCCATGGAGAGTTTAAAATGGAATCATAGAATGATTAAGGTTGGAAAAGACCTCTAAGATCATCGCGTCCAACCATCAACCCAGTACCCATGCCCACTAAACCATGTCCCGAAGCGCCACATCCGCACGTTTTTTGAACACCTCCAGGGATGGTGACTCCACCACTTCCCTGGGCAGCCTGTTCCAGTGCTTGACAACCCTTTCGGTGAATAAATGTTTCCTAATATCCAATCTAAACCTCCCCTGGCGCAACTTGAGGCCATTTCCTCTTGTCCTATCATTTGTTACTTGGGAGAAGAGACCAACACCCATCTCTCTACAGCCTCCTTTCAGGTAGTTGTAGAGAGCGATAAGGTCTCCCCAATACAAATACAAAATACTACATTTATGCTTTATGAACTTCTCATGAACACACTTATTGGATACCCTCATTCCAGCTGACTTTAGTCTGTTGAAGTGAAATCTATAAATCCTTTTAGGGTATATAAATCACACCAACATTTTCAACATATGGCAGAAAACCTGGGTTGCTGAAGACCAAACATGTAATTTACACAGAATACCTCATTCTACAAATCAGAAAGAAACTCCTGTGGAAAGGAGATACTCCTAAATACATCTGACTTATAGTTTAGTGACATTTACAAAGCAAGTTTTCTGGAAAATTCTGTTAATGGTAGATAGATTTCATACTTGTTTTTCAAAAGAACACAAATCAAAAAATGTGTAAAAAGGAGGATCTCTTGGTAAGCAGTCTCCTCTAAATCAAATATACTTACAGATTGCTTAAACATATTTAGTTGCTCTTGCAGGCTCTGGGCTTTGTCAGCTTCTTTTTTCATCTCACTGAAATTCCATTTGACTTCTGTAAGTTTTAAGCGCAGTGAGCGGCGTTCCACCTCTGCTGTATGAAGTCTTTGTGTAAATTCAAATATTTGCTTCTGCAAGGATGCTATGCTTTTCTGTTAGTAAACAGAAACAAATTCACATGCTATAAAATGTGCTATTTTAGCAATAAAATGGATCACTTTTAAACCCAAGCAAATTAGACAAAGCTATCATTTTGTCCTCCATCTCTAAAAGACACACATGAATGCAAAAATGTGAACCTGTTTCATCTACTATTGAGGGTTACCGAAAATTCTGTTTTCAAGGAAGTACCTGTTTTCACGTAAGGCCCATAACAGAAGGCAGATTATGTGAGAAAGAGTTTATCCTTTCATTTTGGTTAAAGGGAAGAAGGTTATCTTTTCTGAAAGATAGAACAGTAAGCAGGATAAAAAAAAAAAAAAAAGAAAGAAAGAAAGAAAAAGATCCTGATAGAACTTTAAAAAAAAAATCTTTTTCTTGGATACATCAAATCTATTCTTAAAATTCTTTGACAATAAAAGATCTATTCATGCCCTAATGCTTTTTGGGTATTGCAGATCAACTTTTGATTCTCTATACAGTTGACTTCAATGTTAATGGACTCATAAACAATCTGAAATAAAATTAATGGTACTATGAAGAGAGCTTCACCGTAACACTCATGCTGTGAACCTACCATTTACATGAAGTAGCACTATAAATATGCATACCATAATGGGTAGTCTGTCACACAATCCAGCTTCCAGGGCCTGAGTATTTATTTTATGAAGTCCATGAGCCAGCCTCTGTACCAAGGAGTCTTTCTCCAGATAAGTAATGTTCCTGCTACTGTCTAGTGGAACAGTCTCCATTAGTACACTCAGCTTGTCCATAAGTTTTGAAAAGGAGTTCCTCGCTGCACTTACAAGTAAGTGTCCAGAAAGCCAGGGCTTTGGATCTTTAAGAAAAAACAACAAAAAAGAAACATCAAGTAGGTTACTAGTTTTGTTTTTTTCAGTGGAAAACAGCAACAACAACAAATAGCATCTTTAAAATACTCAGTAGGCAATTTCCATTAAAGAGTCAAGATTGAGCTCACAGGAATATCTCAGAGAGACTTTGGGACAAATTCTGTATTTAGCAATGCACACTCTACTCCTATCAATCTTTGGATGGAAGGGTAGGATAGGATTCTAAAGAATAGGATTTGTTTGTCAAAGAATAACTTTCCAGTTGTTTTTGTGTTCTCCTCCAATACTAAATAAGTCTTTCCTGGGTGTTCTAATTTTGTAATTCAGAAAACACGTAAGATGGATGCAAGCAAATGCAAGCCAGGTCAAGTATGTCAGATGTGATAGCACATAGTAAATCACTTTATCACAATATGTACAATGCAAATTTCTGAGGGTTTCCTGACTCCTCTTTCCTCCCCTCTATAGATGTCTAAATCATTTGCTGTTCAAAATTAGTGAAGCTTGGTACCTTAATGCCATACTATTTATATTCTGAGACAGGAGAATATAATTTACCTTATTCCAAGGCAATTAAAATTTTACAGCTACAATTACTTATTTCCCCACAGGATTTTGGTAATCATCCTTCTCATATAATGGACTTAAGGCCCCAGCACACCCAACATGTCCTGCTTACTGCTAGATTCGTCAGGTCTGTAATTAATAATTGTGTTTAATGTTGATAAATAAAATTGTCAGTGCTCCTTCCACTAATTGGTATTCCAGATAACAGTTAATAGGTTTATTTATGCCTTAATAAAAGTCTTGTAGTTTAGTTTTCCCTCTGCTAGGCAGGTCTTAATCTGTCATTACTTGTCTTATGATACTATCAGTGTAAGATGACAAGCATGGAAGAGCTTATTTACATTCAGTAGTACAGCAGATCTCCTGTTGCTGCAGTGAATTAAAATATTTACTTAAGAGTATAAACAGAAAAAAGTAACCATAGCTTTTTTAAGTTAAAGAATTTCTCTTTGTACATTGCGAGGATAAAACCAAAGGTTCAAAGCAAACAAAACTTGATTATTGATATTTTTAGATTATGATTCTCATCAAAGAGAATTTATCATTTACACATATGAGATTAAATTTCTCTGTAAGCAAACACACAAAAAAAAAAGCACATGATAAAGTCAAATATTCTTTTTTCAGAGCCATTCTCCTGCTTTGTTTCAAAATACCACCATTCCAATGATTCCAGTGCTTAACTGGAGTACTGTTTTTGAGTACATGCTCTCCATAACCCCAGCTAGTAGTAAATGTCTTTTCTTCATGTCTAAGATAGCACTCTTTCTATTCATCTTTAAAGCTAAAAGTCTTATCCAGCATTTTTATCTTGCACTTCAACTAACAAAACGTCCTTTGAAATAAAAAAATATTATTCTTCTCATACCCAGAAGAAACTGCTATTGTAATGCCCTGTCTACTTTGGCCAAGGCTCCTCTCTTTTCCTTATGTTGGTTCTCTGTTACTGATCACATAAAATATAAGCTACCTTCATCATTTTAACTCATCACAGATTATCCTGTCTTACATGTCTTTCAGTTTCAAAGACCATCTCTTTTCTCCAGTCGTGATGCATTCATTAGTTTGAATGTTTAGTTAAATTAACCTAAAACTAAAACTAGAACATTTGTACTGCCTTCCATGTAAGATGACACCAAAACCTTCTAAAAAAACTCTCCTTTGCTGTGATTTTTGGTAAATATCAAAACAAGGATACTGTCAATGAGCTACTACTGTTCCTTCATCCTTCCTAGTATTTCCACCTGGTATCTCATTTTACACAAGATTGTTTGCCTGCCAGAAAACGCAGTATTTCTCCATATGTGCAGGACCTAGGATGGCATCCCCTTCCCCCACGTCTGTAACCCTCAGTTTAACCATATTAAAAACAAATTAATAGTTCAGGCAATTGTGTTGTAGCATTTTGAAACAATCATTCCACTTCATAACCAAGATTCCTGTTATTCAGTACAGTACAGCATTCACAACTTAAGGCACTTTCTTGGGATGGGGAATAAAAAAAGCAAATCATCACCGCTGTTTATTTTTTTTATGAAGAGCAGTTTGGAGTAAATACACAGAAATATGTTGATGCAAGTTACTGACTGCTTTGAAAGACGAAATGAGAATATAATGCAATTCCTCAAGGAACTGTATCTATAATCATTGGGAAGAGAATATACGGTTTAAGTACATACATTTTAAGTACCTCCCCACAAAGGATCAAGGAATTACAATAAAAGCATTAAATTATGTACGTTGTGATGTGTATAAGAAATACAAAGAGTTATTAATTCTTACATTAAACAAATGAAGAAAAAGGACAATGAAAAGTGACAAATCTTAATTCACTGACAGATGAAGAAAGAATTCTTGTTTACTCTGTTTTGGTGAAACAGAACAGTCAGCAGGATGAACTTAGTGCTACAGAAAACTAAAATTTTCATGCTAAGCTTCAAAAGCTTTGTGTATATAACAATTGATGATATCTGTATTCAAAAAGCTTGACCTTTACCTTCTCTGGTTTATCGCAGTACAGGTTCTGTTCAAACAAACATACAAAACTAACCTTACAAAAAAACAAACCAAACCAAATAATAATAAAAAAAACCCCACTTTAATGAACTTGTATTCAGATTAAAGCTAAGAGATCGTTCCAAGATATCCTCAAATGAGAAACAAACTAATGAACAGTGTGAACGGAAATGAACATGAATGTCAGACTAAAAGTTAAAAGCTCAAGAAATGTGCCTCAAATCACCAGAGCACACAAGCTCGAAAGTTCCAGTGTTATCTGAGTGATCTGGATTTGGTTTCTTTCAACTGCCTCAAATGGTTCCTGAGAATCTAGCCATCTTTAAAAGTAATTTTTAAGACACTGAAGCATTCCATATCGTAGATCCACATAGTACCTTCTTGTGCTTACTCTCTCCTGTGACGTGCAGGAGAGAGTTCCTAATCTGGAACTGCCGTTATTTTAAGATCTGAAGAGAGCAGATGCCTCTCAGATTGCCTATTTACATAAAAAAAAAAAAAATAAAAATCATTTAAGTCAGTTTGAAAGTTTAAATCCTGTTTGAAATATGACTTACAGAACATAAAATAATTTCCTAAGTATGCAAGCTTTCTTTCAAATATATTCCTTCAGCGCCTTATCACTTTGATACTTCTGGAAATTTCATGTCCAACTTTAATTTATTACTATTTTTTGAACCAAAGGTTCTTGGGAGACTTTTGATCTCCAGAGCAACAGAATTCCAAGTAATACGTGAGCAGTTAGATCTTGAAGTTCTGTAAAAATGACTTAAAATACAGATAAGCTATGAAAGAATCACCAGACTGACTGTGGCCATAACACTGTCAGCATGGCTCTTCCTAATTCTCAAAACCAAAACTGTGTTGAGTGCAGAGATATCAAGTAAATGGAGTCCACCAGAACTCTCATGTACTTCAATACCGGCAAAATGTCATGAGGTTTAGGGTATTCTAACTAGTCACTTCAGCATACCGATGCTGCTGTAAAATTTCTCGATTCCTTTTCAATTTGCTGTTCTTACTCAACACCCTATACACAGGAACGCTTGCAGTATAAACCCTGTAAATATTCTGAAACAGAGTCCAAACTTTGTTTTGTAAAGATGTAAATTTAAGTTACTGAAAACAGAATAATCAAAGAAGAGAGCACCTGAAACTGAATCAAAACACTTTTGATTCAATGGATGACTTCTGGTACCAATTTACTGTTCAGGCTTGTGGGAAATGTACCATCCTCTTTCTGTCCTGCTATTTCCCTTTATTTGCATAAATTACCCTTCCTTTAATATCTTTTATTCTGTGACAGAATTGTTGGGACTCTGAAACTACCAGGTACCAAAGAACTAAGCATGACAGCAATGCAGACAAAGCAAGTGAGATCTTGTATCAGTCCTCACTGCAAAGAAATTAGGCAGATAGTTAACAGCTGAGAATCAAGAGGTGATATTTCCAGGGATAAGCACTAAAATTTTCTATAGGCATAGTAGAATTCTATACGAGGAGAGACTGAGAAAATTAGGGAATCTAGACACAAATCTAGTTAAGCATATACTTAGAGAGGGAACACAGTAGAGTCATAAAATAAGGACTGTTATACATTGTGTAAATTGAGAGCATTTTATTTCTCTCTCAAAAATCACAAGATAGCAAGTAAACCAGATAAAAATAGTATCCATCAAATTCAATTGTTTTCCAGATGCCAGCAATTTGGAAATTCTAGACTGATATACGAAACACAGCAGGAAATTATTTCCTTCCAGTCAGCAGCAGTAATGTCCCAGGTTGAATATGTGCCAGTTTCAGGGCCCACACTTAAGAAATACACAGATCAAATAGACAGAAATAACGTAGATCTTCTCTGTGGAAAAAAATTAGGTTAAGCTTCAGTAAAACACTTTTCAAATATTAGAACAGTGGAACAAGATAACTAGGAAGCTTGTAAATACTACTTCACTGGAAGCTTTTAAGAACAGGTTAGCCAAATATCTATTAGCATGGTGTAGATGTTTTTTTTCTATCTCACAACAAAGCAGGCAAAACTGTTTATATGCTTTCTAGAAGTGCTCTCCAGCCTTCTGTTTCCATGGCTCTATATACCAAACTGATAAATTATCATATCACCAATTAAAGAAAATTAATCTGTTCCAACAATACAGATTTCCAGAGATTTGATCCGGAATAGTTTAAAATCCTAAAAATGGAAATGATGTAGCCATCCTGATTATTTTTTTTTTTACCTTCTACTACAAGAATATACTTTTAAAATTACCTGTTTTGTTAACAAGATCCTGTAATTCAGTGACAGAACTGATTATTGCAGCAAGGAGGTTAGAACTAGTAAACCAGCTGAGTGCTTCAACACAGTGAATTTGTTCTTCTTCGCGACCTGTGAAACAGAATTGTAGCTAGCAATAAAACTGATTAACTTAGATAAGGCACACTACTATTTCCAGCTCTTTCAGAAATTGCTCAAAACTAAGCATGTAAGTGACAAACTAATTCTTCTTTCAGGACAATTTAGATTGTATTAAATATGCTTCCAGAACTACTAAAACACAAAAGTAGATGGATCTTCCAGTTTGGGAAACAGTTTTGATAGTAGGGGGAAGCACGAGTTGGTCTGGTAACAGAAAGGGACAGGAAGACTACATAATCTCTACAGAAAAATTTAGAAATCCTATATCAATATTTTACCTGAATCAGAAAGCAACTTCTTGCATTTTTAGTAGGAAATAAATATTAAGTGTGATTAATAAAAGAAGAGGAAATATCTTTTGAAAAAATATGTTGATGGTCAATCATTTAGAAACATTACAAGATATTTACCACTGAGAAAATGTGGTTCTGAAATCCATAATGCAAATGTCAAGGATATAAACAGTATGAGTTCACATGTGTAGTTGTAACTTTTCTTTCAATGCTTAACAGACTAAGCATTTCCTTTTAGGGGAAATGACGTTTGTCAAGAAATCCAGAAATCACAAATCCAGAAATTACCTTTGTCAAAATGTCACTGAATTTGTCTTTACACTTTATTATTAATAACATCACTATTTGTTATTCACTAGCCATGTAATTTGACATGACACTTATCAAAGAAGAAAACAATTAGCTTACTTGACTTACTATGCTTGCCTTTGGAGTCTCCTATACAAACTAGAATTCCAATGCCTTCTTTGAAGCCATTTACCCAGGAGAAGAGGGAACTAGAAGACTGGGCTAAAACTTTAAGTCTGTTAGCTGCCAAAACTGCAATCACACCTCTTCGGAATACATGAATCAGGCCTTTGAGTTTTCTTTTCTTCAGTTTTGCTTCATCTCGATTGTTTTCCTCTACATCAGAGAGAGCATGAACTAGGGTCCTAATCTCCTGGTTCACTAATTCATAAATGTGGACCTGATCCTGGAGAAGGTCTCTTTGGGAAGACATAGCACACGATCGGCCATAGAGAGGATATAGGGCCCCTGCCAATAGCGCACAGGCTGCCAGGAGAGATGAATGTTCCTTCTGAACCTGCGTTAACATATTTTTCACAGAAACATTTTCAAGGGCCAATTTATCCCGTCTTTTTTCAAGGACATAGATTTTTTCCTTGTTTTTCTCTGCTGTTTCTTGGTATTCCTAGGATAAGGGGAAAAAACAAAAGAACAACAGAAGAAATATTAACCTGAAGATATTTTTTAAAATAAAATCATTTTTACCTAGATAAAAGCTAAAAGGAAATTAATTTTTTTTCAGGTTCAAATAACACATTAAAGGAACAAAAATTATTAGTAACGTCTGTCAAAGTATCTCTCCTAGCAAACAGTTACAGAACCAGAGATATGAAAACAAATCAATGGTATAAGGAAAATTTGCACAATCTTCAACTACAAATGGACTCCAGATTTCTGACGATAATCCACTAGTACTGCAGTAGCCCACAGAAGGTCCAACAGTACCTGGTTGTCCACAATACAGTTTTATGACTTGGCTTAACAATAAGCAATTACAGGCTCCAATTTCAGAAAGAACATTGCTCTTCAAAGCAGAAGAGAAAGTTAGTGTAAGAGAGGAAAAAAAGAAAGAAAACTCTGGAAGATAAACCTAGACAGATTGGCAGCAGCTGGGAAAGGGGAAGTAAAGGTGATCTCTTAATTACTTTGTAATCAACCCCCTACTTATATATTCACAGATTAATTAGGTCTCATACAGAATTGAAATTCGGAAGAACAGTGTAATACAGATATTTTTGTTTTGACTAGTGCCATAACAGATTTTTTCAACTTGCATAACATTTTTTCTTTTCCTCTATATGCCCTGAAATAGGGAAAGAGGGAGATTTAAAACAGTAAACTGATGTAGCAAAATGAAGACACTAACAAGCCAGCAAATGCCAGGACTAAAGTTAGACCATGCATACTGGTTGCTTTTGATAACATGCAGTTCTTGTACAGGAATCAAGACACTACACTGGACCTCAGAGACAGACTGGCTTCTTGATGCATGACAGTCCTCTGTGATTGGAACAATCACTTGAGGCTACATTTAAACAGGACCCAGTGGTATAAGCAGATAATAAATTTTAGGCACTGTTCACAAAGAACCCACAAGCTCGACTTAAATGCTTATGCTCCAGTTACAATACATGGACACAAAAAGGTAAACATGAATGAAATGACAAGCCCGTATGATGAAGAAAAGAAACAATTATGCTAAGCTTCAGCTACCTCTCTTAGAGCTATAAGCAATTTTGTTAAAAATGGGGTTCGGTTATTCCTGTTAGCAGTGGCCAAAAGAGAAGTAAAATGGTGTTATCCAGACACATCCTCATGTGTTCTGTTTGGTACAGGTCAGAAGCAAGTGGTGAGGGGGGCACTCTAGTTTCTTCTCCCTCCTCCATCCTGCAAGCACAACAAGGAAAAAAAACCAAAACCACAGCTATCCCTAGAATGGAAATGAAAGATTCCACGCTTCTATAGAGATGTACCCTAGTCAGTTCAGAACAACTTTGACCAAATAAATATTTTATTATTTTTTTGGAAGAGGAAGAATTTGTAGTGTTATTAAAATACTTCCAGTGATACAAAAAGAAAGTAGGTAACTAAAAGATTTAATTACAAAATGCAATTTACAGGCCTCATATGTCACTTTACTATTCTAAAATTAAGTATGAACATGTACAATACTTTCAGTGCTACTGCATTATTTACAGTGTTTGATTTTTATAGAAAAAAACCCTGATAGCATGACTGGAAGAAACTGAAAAGGTAAGCTGAATTTAGAAAACAGCTTATGGTTTCTAGTCATCACAGGTGAAAGGCCAGTATCTGAGAAAACAAAGTGTGATCCCTACAGGGCTGTTGGGCAGCAATAGTAACATTCAGTGCTCTGGCTAATTAAAGCTTATTTTTTAAAAAAGCTTAGTGTTTTTATGCTTATGGTTATATGGTAATATGCAAAAGTGAACAAAACAATCTCTGACTACAGAAATGTAAAAGTTGTGTAAGAAAATACACCTTCTTGTTTTTACCAGCTAATAATTGCTTTTGTCTTACTCCACGCTGTTTCTAGAGTTTTCTTCAAAGCTTAAAAGSCTGGTTTTTGAAAGGGACATAGAATTCTCTTCCTAAACATTGGCAAGCCGGCTTCCTTTGGTGTTTGAGCTTTGAGGAACACCTCAATGGGTTGCAGAGCTTGGTGGATTCCAGGAATCCTTGACAAAAAAATCAGGTGCTACTAGCAACACTTATTTTATCCTACTTCTTACTGGGTCCTTACCATTTATTCTGGCATGAAAACGGAACTGGAAACTAGAAATATGACACTATGACTTCAAAAGGTTTTCCTGTATCTCAGTTGTTTCATTTTTCTAAATAAATACATCTATACATCTAAATAAACATCACCAACACCACTGTCCTCCATTTCTTGTATTTTCTCCTGTATTTTAAGTACATGGGCCAAACATGTACATCAAAGAGACCCAGTGGGTCAAGAACAGTTTAGTTACACGTATTTCTCCTCCTTTTGCAGTAATTGCACTGACTTTTGATACAATTGCAAAATACCATTAGCCTTTAGCTAATTCACCTGCCTTGCTGTAAAAGCAAGGCTTCCAAGCAGAAAAAAAAAAAGCCAACAAAAGAAAAGACATTTTTTTCTCCCTGGAGGACTTTTCCCATTGCCTATTTAGCAAACCTTTTATTTTTCCGTTAAATTTAACATTTTTAAACTAGTTACAGAATTTTTCTCTTAAAACATATTGTCATGGTTTAAGCCCAGCCGGCAACTAAGCCCCACACAGCCGCTCGCTCACTCTCCCCCGGGTGGGATGGGGGAGAGAATCGGAAGGGTAAAAGTGAGAAAACTCGTGGGTTGAGATAAAGACAGTTTAATAGGGAAAGCAAAAGCCGCGCACACAAGCAAAGCAAAACAAGGAATTCCTTCACTACTTCCCATGGGCAGGCAGGTGTTCAGCCATCTCCAGGAAAGCAGGGCTCCATCACGCSTAACGGTTACTTGGGAAGACAAGCGCCATCACCCCGAACGTCCCCCACTTCCTTCTTCTTCCCCCAGCCTTATATGCTGAGCGTGACATCACATGGTATGGAATACCCCATTGGCCAGCTGGCCTAGCTGTCCCGGCTATGCTCCCTCCCAGCTTCTTGTGCACCTCACAGAGTATGTGAGCTGAAAAGTCCTTGGGACATAGACTACCTAGCAACAACTAAAAACATCAGTGTGTTATCAACATTATTCTTATACTAAATCCAAAACATAGCACTATACCAACTACTAGAAAGAAAATTAATTCTATCCCAGCCAAAACCAGGACACATATTCTTGCATATCAGAACAAAACCTTGCTATTTTAATTGGTTGCCACAAAAAATGGGAGCAGATTAATAAATGTCTACATAATAAACAAAAAGCAACTGATGGTTAAAATTCAGAGGACATTTCCTGTGAGACTGTGCACAGTCTGAATAAACAATTTGTGTGAGGCTAAGGAACAGGCATAGTAACTTTTTCAAAATGGCACACTACCAAATCAAGAGTACTGCACTCCTGCTACAAAAGACGAGGAAAAAGGATATGCATTTTAAGTCCCATTGACTCTCCAAACATGGAGACCACAGTCAAAGAAGAACGGTATCTATAGAGTGCCTTGTTTATTGCTGATCTGATAAGGCCACTCTGGGAATTTCTGCCCTACAGAAAAAGAGTGAAACTGCTTTCTGATTACACCATCCATCTGACCTACCCTAACAGCTATGAAGTAGTTCCTATTAACATCCATAGATCCCACCCTGGAGTCAGGGACCCTGAACAGTACTGGCTGGGCACAGAAGCAGTGGCATGTGTTATTGCTACTAAAACCTACAGATTTTGCAATGTTACATTTTAATCATAAGGAGACCATTGAAAAGCCCTAACTCTCTACTGCAGTTCTAAGAAACCAGAACAATAATTTCCGAGATATACATTACTCATATTGCTGTGCAGTAAGAGCTCTCAGTTAACTCCTGAGAGCCTGAACTGACAGTCTTCAGTTTGCCTTTGCACATGTACCAACAATTGGAAAAATTAAAGAAGTCTCAACCCAGGAGTTCTGAGGAGAAAATGTCTAGATGAAGGCATGGAACACTGGTTGAAGACAAAGTTACAAACAAAAGGATGCACCCTGCGATGTACCATTACCTTGGTGCAGGACAGCAAAACTCACTCGTCCTCCCTTTCCAGAAAGGAACTAACACCTACAAGGGATTAGTTCATTAAACTGCTTGCAATTAACACTCAGATCTCTGGATGGAAAATAAAGCAAATTGCTACAGCTTCCTTGTAGTGCTAGAATGAACGTCCTAGAGTGATGAGACCCACAGTTCTACAATGAAATACAGAACACTGGCAAATTATATTCCACTTACACCAATTATATGTTTCCTATAAAGTTTAATGAACAAAGCCTGTTAAAGAATTAAATTTAAATACTGCATTCTGTATCTTTATGTAAACACTGGCACTCAGTAGTATCTAAAAGACCCTTTGAAGACATTCCGTAAATTGTGGCACATTTTTCTTTGTTTCCTATGGAAATAAGGCTACAACATTAGTCTGTCTGCACACCTCAAGTGATCTTGCAGACAAATATGGCTAACAGGCTCAAAATGTAATATGTAAAAGACAGTCAAGTCTTATGAAAAACAAGCAATCAGGATTAGGACAGCCCTAACAGCAGACATCCATGGACCCTATGGATCCCAAAAAGGGAAAGGCTTAAGGTGGTAGTTGCAGGTCCAAAGTCTACCACAAATTAGAAATCCAGAAGAAATTAGACTGTCTTCTTCCCAGATTGACACTGAATGGTAAGGAAGGCAAACTGGAACATGGGATGGAAAAAAGATGAGATGAAGTTTTGTGGAATCATCCAAGTGTGTACAGACATGGTGCTGCCTGCATTACAACACTACCAGCTAGAACTCCAACACTACATAACCTGTACTAGAAAACATGCCCAGATGTTTCTAAGGGAAAGCACTTACCTTTTAGAAACCAAGTAGTCCTGTACAGCAAGTTGACAGATAAAGTCTTTTCCAGAAGACATGCCTAGTGCACGCTCCACAAAAGAGAGACGTTTTCAGTGCATGCTCTGCTTGCTGTCTACACAATTCAGCTGAGAAGACTGGCAAGTTCAGCACCATGCCGAAGAATGGTACAGTACTGCACAGCACCACTTCTCCACAATATGCTAGAGTTCTGAAAGAGATGACCCAGACCCTTCTTTTGTGCAGCATCCATAGGAGGCAGAAATGTAAATTGTGTAACTCCACTTTTTCTTTAGGACGGAAAAGTCATTTCTAAAATTCAAATTAAGCTTCCTCATTTCATCATTCATTTTGTTGGCAATGATTTCATTAGATGAAACTACAGGATGTTGGGGGAACTTAGTGTAAGTCTGGATGCCACTTATTCCACTCATATGGATGTTTTTAGCATTGCGAATATCCCACGTGAAATGTAAATATGAAGCAAATAATATATACAAGATTTTAACTCATTCCCAAGAAATTACCATAAATTGCTCCGCCTAAAGAATACTTCATAAAAACATTTTTTGGAGTGCAAAGACTTTCAGGCCCAAAATCTGTGTCAAATACAGCATTCTTCTGATGAAGTAAGTTTCAGACAGCAGTCACAAATAACAAGGCATATCTTATTTCCCGTATTTCACAACACTTTCAACTGAAACACGTGTAAAGAAATGTGACCTGAAAGGCAATGGATTGTGGTTGTAGAATAGCAGTGAAAATTCTAGATTGCAAATTAGATTGCAATTTAGATTGCAAATAACTTTTCTAACAATCAGTGATGACAGTTTTACACTTTTGAACCATTGCTCACTGTAGTATCTGTATAAGGAAGTCCTTTAATACTGTTGAAATCTACCACTGTAACTGCTAATTGGTTCTTAGGGTCAAAATGTATATACCTAAATTTATCCCCAGATGACACCACATTACTGTTACTCTACAGAGTCTTTGCAAAGCATGACACTGAAAAAGTAACTGCTGCCCTATATAATTCTTAAAATAAGCAATTTCAATTTTACAGCTTTAACATTCTCAAAAAGAAAAAAAAATCACTAGCAACTGCTAGACCAAATCAAGCAATTCATTTCTGGAATGTTTTCACAAAGTCATTTATTTCTTACTATAAATGAAGTTAATACTAGCACAGTGTTGTTTTTTTTATTTTAAAGATATACTAAAATTCCCAAACAACCTTAAATTGGTTAGGAGCTTAAGCTACTGAAATAATTCATTAAATATTTACAAGAAAAAAAAAATCAGAAGTTCACAGCACCATACCTGTGCCCTCGCATGAACTTCCCCAAGAAGACCTGAGTACTGCTGTTCCATATACTTTTTTTCTTTCTGCCAACAGCTTTGCTGTGCTTTCATCTGTTCAGCCATTTTGCTAAAAGCATCTTCCTGGCTCTGCTGAAGCTCCTTCACAGCATCAGATTTGTTCTTACAAATATATTCTAGGTGAGATATCTGTGTGACGAGGATTTGAAAATAAATTCTTTTACTTCTCAAAATACCTTTTTACTTTAATTGTACATATTAATTTAAGTACAGACTATTCCAACATAAAATCTAAATTGTAATTTCTTCAACATATTCATTAAAACTAAGTAAAAGCCTTTCATGACAGATTACTTACTTGACTCTTGCAACAAAACTGAGACATATTTTGGAATAATACATTTTCTTTGGTTTCAGTTTTGCCATCCTTATACCACCTTGCAGATACCTGTTGCCTTCTCTGTTGAAAACCTGAACTAGACACTTCCCATATTTTTTTGAAACAAGCGCATTAAATCTTGTGCTGCTAAATTAATAATTTGAGTATACCAGTCCTTTAGCAGTTTGCAAGATTTGCAAATAATAATGAAGAAACAGCCCTTAATTTTATTTTTTGTTTTATTGGAAAGCCAAGATGTTCTATATATTATTAAGTATTAAAATAACTTCAGGAAATTTTAGTGTACAGAATTTTTCTCACAAGTAGCTCATTAGTTTATGATATGTTTTCAACAAGCATGAAGGGATTCACTCTGTGGTTTAACATTGCAGCTCCTAATGCAAACTAAATGGAGTAATGAACCAAGCTAACAATGACCTCTAAATACACATGCCTACACTTTGTTACTAGAGAATATCAGCAAGATACCTTCCAAACAGATCACACAAAACTGCAGAAAAATTTTGTTCTCAGAAAGCAGGTACAACACAGGAAACAACACTGCCCCAAATCCCTGAAAAGCTGGTAAGTACATGAAAAGAGCCCTAGAGACCTCACAATCAATCTCAATAACCATACTAAATTAAAAAGCAAGAAACAATAAGACACAACCCCCGCAAACACTGCCAACAATGTTCACTCCCTTCCTTTCCACTCCCTCTCCTTTCCTCCTTGACTTCAAAAGCCAAATAGAAATGTACGCCCAATCTGCATAATTCAGAATTTATTTTATACTGTCCCTCTTTAGTAATTTCCATTGACTGCTGGGTTATTTGCCAAATGATGGGCAGAGTCATAACGATTCACTGTAACCAGCCCTGTCCCTTACTCAGGCCAGAAAAGTGGTCACAATTCCAGTGGATGAGAAACGTCCGAAAGAGCTTTTCCCTTCCTATACCTCAAGAACAAAATGTCAGGGCAGCCAAGGTCTGGAGCTGCTCTACTAGACTGTAGGACTGGCCTGATCAATGGAGCCAGAACATGAACTGAAATCCTAGAGAGTGGCATATGTTAGTCTGTGGAGCCAGTTTAAGTTATTTAAGAAGAGGTCTTGTCTTTTCTAAAAACGCAGGGATTTCTGGGGAGAAAGGCCACATAAGCTCATTCATGTTAAAATCATTCAGAAAGGTATGGCTTCTCCCTTAAACAAATATTGACATGTTTTATAAAAATAAGTATTTTCTATTGTATTTCTGAATACAAATTTCATAATCCAAAAGTTACAATTAAACCAAAAAAACACACTGGCATTTTTTCAGATAGTACCTCTGAATCATAAACATATAATTTAAAGATGATGTTCCTGGAGTAAGTGCATTTTGTTTCTGTTTTATGCTAAAATAAAGACTTGCTTTATTAGTGTAAATGACTAAGTTCTTTGAATTGCTTCATCAGTAAGATTAATTTATTTTCTTTTAATTAGGTCCCTGTGGCTAATATTGGCTAGTACTATTAGCATGTCCTGCACAGAAAGTGGAGCTTAGAGACTTCATACAGACTTCAGTCACATTTACATGCCCACAGCAATGGCATCAAACTGAGTTGTAGACAAGCCATAATTAATGGTATTGAATTATTAACGTCCAAATTCTTTTTGAAATAAGATGAATGTCAGTCCTTTTTAATGATACTGTGATGTGGACAAATGTCACTGAATTTAATAGAGGTAGCTGGTGCCTAAGGACACTTACCTTCTCATTAGCCCTGTTGAGGTCTAAGATCAGGGCATCAACATTCTCCTGCAAGACTGCACAAAGCTCAGACCAAGAGAATCTATCTAGGATGCCTTCTGGTTGTTTTATAAGCACACAGCCTGCTACCAAACGCTGGTATAAGCTATGGAGGAAGGTTAGCTTCTCCTGAGACAAAAAGAAAAATTAACTGTTGTATCTGAACAGCATTAGAATCCAAAGAGATGCATCATATGCGTAGTAATGTGAGCTGCACACAGCTGAAGAAAAACCACAAAGCTCATTCTCAAACCTTTTCAAAAGCTATATGGTTAATATTTGCAGTCATACATATTAAAGCCAGAGTAAGAAAACAGTTTTTACAAAATGTATCTAATTAGCCATAGTATATAAATAAAGAAAGCCCAATCCTGCAGTGATCACAACCATGACCTGATACAGATAAAAATTTCTGTGCTATTAGTAGATGCAATTTAATCATTCATGTTAACACTTTCAGGTACATTCAAATTTTACCCACTTCCAATATCTGCATAGCACACAGAAAATGGTCTGATTGGCTTGGCAGCACAACACACTGTTTATACAACTATCACTCTAAGTCTAAAAATTGGTTTTGCATGGACTATGTATAACTAAATAGCTAGACAAAATAGGCTTATAGCTTCATCAGTTAAATTCCACAAGCCATACCTCATTTATTTAAACTTATTTTAGTTAGTAGTATAATAAATTTATACAAGTTATAAATAAACGTTATCAACAACAGCATGCTACAGAAATTCCAGCCTTCATCCTTTCAGTACATATATGCAACTTAGCAACTTTGATTAAGACAACAATAGAAAGCTGTACCTCAAAAGCCATAAGAAACAGAGCCTTTATTCAAAGTCTGTAAACCACTGTAAAGGTTCCCATTGTTTTCCAGGAGCCTTGGATGAGGCTTTACATCAAGAAACTGTGGATGACCGAGATGGGGAACTATGGTTTTTCTGAGCCCTTTCCATTGTACTTAGGTGCATTTTCTCACAATTATTTCACGGTATTTTAGGCAATAAAAAATCGTAGTTTAGTTTAGTTTGACTTTTTTTCTATCAGATCTCCTAATTCCCCAACGAAAATCCAGTGTGCCACAATTATTACATTTTTGTTTGAGCAGTGATAAACTAAGGATGATAATTACCCATTTGGCGTGAAAAAAGGGATCCCAAGACCCAAAATCAATTCACACATATTGAACGCAACCACAGTGTTGTAGACATGCTGACTTTACAATATAGCCAGGTTTCTAGTTTCCTTCACTCTAATCATTATCTGATGTGTATAACAATTCCAGCTGCTTCATGTGGACACTATTTAAATACCAGGCTGCAAAAGAAGTGGAAAGAATGTTTCCTTTTTACTCAGCTGGCACCCATGTCCAAATTTGTGGAAGTAATGAGCTCAATATGCACAACAACTATGATAAAGAATATCATTGCTATTGCTAGTACAGAACTGCTTTACTGGGGCAAAAAGCAACAAAATCAACATCTGTAAACAAATATAAGGAGAGAGATGATACTTCTGAAGTAAAACGTTGTGAAGCAATTCCCACGTATAGCACACCACAATGAGCTAACAGGTCACAAATAAGAATTTCTAGGTTTTGTGGCATGCAGGCAAAACTACCTCAGTTGTACATTTGCTATCTATCGATTGCCATGTGAATCAGTAATTAACAACACATGATGATGATACAATTGTATGTTCCAACTGTAAAGCATTTTTGTTAACTTTCAATTTGAAAGAAAGAAATAATTGTTTGTCAGGCATAGCTCTTTAAATAAACTCAGTTGTTCAAAAATTCAAAATATTGGAAGGGTTAAGCTATTAATTCTGATAGAGAAGGATCTGGAGAAGGATCACAGGTCAGCAGGAGAGCACCTGAAGAGCAGAAAAAAGGAATTCCAGCCACTCCAGCCAGTAAGTCAGCTTCATCGATGGCCCAACTTAAATGCCTCTATGCAAACGCACGTAGCATGGGGAATAAACAAGAGGAGTTAGAGACGTGCGCATGCCTGCAGGGCTACGATCTTACTGGCGTCACAGAGACGTGGTGGGATGGCTCCTATGATTGAAGTGTTGGGATGGAAGGTTACAGGCTCTTTAGGAAGGACAGGCAGGGGAGATGAAGAGGGGGTGTCGCCCTCGATGTCAATGACCAGCTGGAGTGCATGGAGCTCCGCCTGGGGATGGATGGGGAGCCGACTGAGAGCTTGTGGGTCAGGATTAAAGGGACGGCAGGGACAGGTGACAGTACGGTGGGGGTCTGCTACAGGCCACCCGACCAGGAAGACTGAGCGGATGAGGCCCTCTATAGACAGACAGCAGCAGCCTAACATTCACAATCCCTGGTCCTCATGGAGCACTTCAACCACCCTAGTATCTGTTGGAAGGACAACACGGCAGGGCATAAGCAATCTGGGAGGTTCCTGGAATACGTCGATGATAACCTCCGTCTCCAAGTGGTGGAGAAGCCAACGAGGAGAGGTGCTATTCTGGACCTTGTTCCCACCAACAAGGAGGGGCTGGTGGGGAATGTGAAGCTCAAGGGCAGCCTTGCCTGCAGTGACCATGAAATGGTGGAGTTCAAGATCCTTAGGGCACGAAGGAGGGCACACAGCAAGCTCACTACCCTGGACTTCAGCAGAGCAGACTTTGGCCTCTTCAGGGATCTGCTTGGTAGAGTGCCATGGGATGAAGCCCTGGAGGGAAGAGGGCCCCAAGAAAGCTGGTTTCTATTCAGGGATCACCTCCTCCAAGATCAGGAGCGATGCATCCCAACAAAGAGAAAGTGAGGCAAAAACACCAGGAGGCCTGCATGGATGAACAAGGAGCTCCTGGACACACTCAAACACAAAAAGGAAGCCTACAGAGGGTGGAAGCAAGGACAGGTAGCCTGGGAGGAATACAGAGAAATTGTCCGAGCAGCCACGGATCAGGTTAGGAAGGTCAAAGCCTTGAAAGAATTAAATCTGGCCAGGGATGTCAAGGGCAACAAGAAAAGCTTCTACAGGTACACTGGTGATAAAAGGAAGATTAGGGAAAATGTGGGCCTTCTCCAGAATGAAATGGGAGACCTGGTTAGTCGAGATACAGAGAAGGCTGAGGTACTCAATGACTTTTTTGCTTCGGTCTTCACCACCAGGTGCTCAAGCCTCACCGCCCAAGCCGCAGAAGGCGAAGGCAGGGACTGGGAGAATGAAAAGCCGCCCACTGTAGGAGAAGATCAAGTTCGAGACCATCTGAGGAACCTGAAGGTGCACAAGTCCATAGGACCCGATAAGATGCATCCATGGGTCCTGAGGGAACTGGCAGACGAAGTTGCCAAGCCACTATCCATCGTATTTGAGAAGTCGTGGCAGTCTGGTGAAGTTCCTGCTGACTGGAAAAGGGGAAACATAGCCCCCATTTTTAAAAAGGGAAAAAATGAAGACCCAGGGAACTACAGGCCAGTCAGTCTCACCTCTGTGCCTGGGAAGGCGATGGAACAGATCCTCCTGAAAACTATGCTAAGGCACATGGAAAATAAGAAGGTGATTGGTGATAACCAGGATGGCTTCACTAAGGGCAAATCATGTCTGACAAATTTGGTGGCGTTCTACAATGACGTTACAGCGTTGGTGGATAAGGGAAGAGCAACTGATGCCATTTTTCTAGACTTGTGCAAAGCATTTGACACTGTCCCGCACAACGTCCTTGTCTCTAAATGGGAAAGACATGGATTTGACGGATGGACCACTTGGTGGATAAGGAATTGGCTGGATGGTCACACTCAAAGAGTTGCAGACAACGGCTCAACGTCCAAGTGGAGACCAGTGACGAGTGGTGTTTCTCAGGCGTCGGTATTGGGACCAGCGCTGTTTAACATCTTTGTTGGTGACACGACAGTCAGCGAGTTTGCCGACAACACCAAGCTGTATGGTGCAGTTGACACACTGGAGGGAAGGGATGCCATGCAGAGGGACCTTGACAGACTTGAAGGGTGGGCCCGTGCGAATCTCATGAAGTTCAACAAGGTCAAGTGCACATGGGTCAGGGCAATCCCAGGCACAAATACAGGCTGAGTGCAGAATGGATTGAGAGCAGCCCTGAGGAGAAGGACTTGGGGGTGTTGGTTGATGAGAAGCTCAACATGATCCAGCGCACTCGCAGCTCAGAAAGCCAACCGTGTCCTGGGCTGCATCAAAAGAAGCGTGCCCAGCAGGTCGAAGGAGGTAATTCTCATCCTCTGCTCCACTCTTTTGAGACCCCAGGGAGTACTGCATTCAGCTCTGGGGCTCCCAACATAAGAAGGACATGGACCTGTTGGAGCAGGTCCAGAGGAGGGCCACGAAGATGATCAGAGGGCTAGAGCACCTCTCCTATGAAGACAGGCTGAAAGAGTTGGGGTTGTTCAGCCAGAAGAAGAGAGGGCCCCGGGGATACCTTAAAGAAGCCTTCCTGTAGCTGAAGGGGGCTTACAAGAAAGCTGGAGAGGGACTTATTACAAGGGCATGTAGTGATAGGACAAGGGGTAATGGCTTTAAACTGAAAGAGGGTAGATTTAGATCAGATATAAGGAAGAAATTCTTCACTCTGAGGTTGGTGAGGCACTGGAACAGGTTGCCCAGTGAAGTTGTGGATGCCCCATCCCTGGAAGTGTTCAAGGCCAGGTTGGATGAGGCTTTGAGCAGCCTGGTCTAGTGGAAGGTGTCCCTGCCCATGGCAGGGGGATTGGACCTAGATGATTTTTAAGGTCCCTTCCAACCCAAACCATTCTATGATTCTATGATGCAGAAGGAAGGAGAACCAATATGTCCTGAGATCTTGTAGATATTAAATACATATTTCAAAATACGTATCTTAAAATCATATTTTGGGGATAAATCTGTTAAGACTAAGAGTAACCATCTGACGTATGTAAATGTAYAAAGTTGAGATTAAATAAAGACTCTTTTTGACAGTCATCTTGTCTCTGGTAATACCTCCATATCCTTCTGGTAAGCCGTGGTAAGCTTCTGGATTTCATTTTCAGATTCTGTGGCACGTACTTTCTCCTTCTCCCAGCATTGCCGTACATTCTGTAGCTCCATTTTTAAAGTTGCTATTAAAGTCTCTCTGTCTGCACACTTAGTGTGCAGATGATTTAACTCTTTATTGGCATCAGCCAGGTTATCCTGAGCTTCCTGTAGAACAGAGGCATGGAACAGAAAGGCTGGTAAGAATTTTACTCTATAAAATGTTACTTTAGTCCAGTGCTCAGCATCTGAGGAAGTAAACAGTCATACAGCCACATGTGTTCAGAAGACTCCAGGCTAAGCTCACTGTATCTCATCAATAACAGAATTTCAAAATTGACAATAGTCCTTCTCCACAGTTTGTAACTAGACAGCATCAGAAATTCATCTCTGCGAGTTAAAAGCTCCATGATGCAGTGACCTTTGGAATCCCCTCTACCCCCACAACTGAGATGCAGAATGCATGGATGCAAGTTATCCTCTGCAGAGTGGAGAGCTCTCAGAGCTAGTGAAAAGATACATTATTTTCATAAGTAAATCTCTGATCTGTTACAGCTCAGTTGGTAGGCAACACAGCAGCTGTTGTTACCCACTGTATTCTTTATCTGCATGATAAAAAAATGTGAGGACTCTCTCAGGAGGTCTGACCATGGGAAGAAACTAATAATCAGAAATGGTCATAAATACAATCATTATGTTACCAGTACCAAATCTCACAAGGTAAACAAAGAACTTAATACA
This sequence comes from Oceanodroma leucorhoa, assembly GCA_030449065.1. Taxonomy (NCBI): domain Eukaryota; kingdom Metazoa; phylum Chordata; class Aves; order Procellariiformes; genus Oceanodroma; species Oceanodroma leucorhoa. The sequence continues at coordinate 2,457,675 of JASVER010000052.1, forward strand.
CTACTACTTTTCAGCTGAAAGATTGCTGAGATGGAGTGAACAAATACACATGCTTTCCTCTCCTACAAGCACTGGACTTTCAGCACTGCTGAAGCTTGCTAGAGGTCAAACTAAAAGCACTGTTTGTTTTTCATAAAATCATAGCTGCTTATATAGGAAATATAATAGGAAAGATACTCCTAAATTCATCAGACTGACAACTTTTGTTCTTCTTAATGAAAATATGAGAAGGTTAAAGCAATGTTAAATTTCTAACACAAATGTTTTCAGACTGGATCTAGTTTTCACTCATATACACAATTTTATTACGAAAAATGTAAAGAGATCAGAAACTGGTGTACGGCATAAAAACCAGCACGGTCTCTGTGTAGCAAACAGTTTTTGCATGAAGAATGCAAGTATCTGTTGCAATGGGTTGCAAAATTTTTAGGTGCCGTACAAATGTGCTGCAACAGAAGCAGAAGTCTTAAGTCTTCTGAACATAAATTAGTAAAGAAAGTTCAGATCAGATGACAGGAGATCATGTGCAAGTATCAATTAATATGAAGACTCAATGAGTGTTGCAGAAGTATCTGTGACTAAACTGAAGTGATAAAACAGCATATCCCCAGCAAAAGAATCTGAGAAACACTGGGAGTAGAGACATTCTATTTTGGCAGTAATATAATACACTGCCAGTTGGGAGATTAAGTTTAACCATGACCTCAGGACTTCCTCAGTCCCTTGACCACTGATGTAACCAGCCAGGACATTACAAAAGTGGTGTGTCAGCCAAAAACAGAGACAAAAATTCTTGTTCAAAAACTGAAGAAAAGAGTTCTCAAGTGTTTTTATCAGTTCCCAGGTAGCTTTTACTGTAAGAAATTTTGGGCTGCACATTATACAACTGTTAAAGATGACCTGATGCTTCATACATGCATTAACTTGTCTGATAAACACAAACACAAAAAAAGTTAACAAAGGACAGTTTTAATAAAATGTGCTTTCATATGAACAGGGGTAATTAAATTCTCTTCTCCTTTTCTTGAGAAAAACAGCTAAGAGAAAAAAAATTACTGATGCYGATTTCAATGTAAAACAATACTCTGCAAATTAACAAATCTATTTCAAATTATTTCAGATATTTCAAATATAAAGTAGCATAACAAGGTAAACTGGTCTGCTCAACAGAATACAATGATACAGAGACTTATTTTGAGAAGAAAAAAAGATAGCTTAAATCCACAAAGATATTTTTTGCAGAACTTTCAAATTTTATGTTAAGTTCATGAAACCATACCTTAAAGTCTTGACTTAAAGCACACATTTTCTCTTTGGATACCTCAAGTTCTTTTGTCATCTTTTCACACAAAGCCTTCATTTTCCCAAGCTGTGAAAAATACAGAGGTCAAACAGGCTTTCACAGAAAGGCTACATAATCACATGAATATAAAGGAATAATTTTGTATATAAATGTAAAAAAAAAGAATCGTTTTCAATTCTTTTGACAATATTTATACTCCATACAATCTAAATAACATGCCATTACAAAAGTACTAAATAACTCTTTTATAATGATTTAAGATAAATAGCAGTGCCAGAATCCCAAACTGAGTCCAGTATTAACTTTCCCATCAACTCTCAAAACACTGACAAAAACACAGACTTTGAAATGCATTTGAAAAGGTAATAAATTCAGATTATGATCTGGGGAGTGGTTTGAGAAAACAAGTTTTCAAAGCCAGTGGCCATTTGCAGAAATTATCCAGCTACAAGCATGGTCTCTACTTTTTACTGAGCACTGGATAGCACTCACATACCCGTAAAAAGCAGCAATGTTCCCAAGAGGCATGGTGACTACTGAACTGTTTGTGGTGTTACAAGCAACTACCTTAGAGGTAGCTCATGACCATAATATGTACTAGCTTCACTCTCCACTTTCAAAAAAGATAACAACACATCATTAGAATCCGTATCTTTGGTTACCTGATGACAGCAATACAAATGTCTGAAAGAAAGCATCGAATAGAGATGTATTATAGTGCAGGTTACTGCCCGCACTTGAGCATTAAGGAGCAACTCAGAAGTAAAATATCTCATTTACAAAATTTACAAATTACTTTAGTAATTATATTTTTGTTTGATCTCAAATCAGGAGACCTGGCAGAACCCTTAGAAATAATTACAGTAAATTACAGAATGCTACTGGAATATTTCCAGTCTTTTTGTTGGTTTACCAGCCTTCTCTCTCTCCCTGAACATATTCTAGCCTCTGCACTATACAGAAAGTCAAAAGCTTGTTATCAAAAGCAAAACATTTATACACCTTTCAGTCACACAAATGAACTAGATTGTTTAATGTAATATTTAACAGAGTAAGTTAAAGGTGACACATGACAAGTTTACCAGCATATTTCACGTATACATAAAGGTGTACACGTATATTAATAACCCCATCAATATGTGGGGTCTTCTTGAAAATCTCTCTGTAAAAAGAACCACTTAATAATTACTCAAAACTAAACCCTTACTGCTGTGTATTAAAACATCCTGTTTTTATTGCACAGTGCCCTTCACAGTCCCTTTGTGCATTATTGTATTATTAAAAAGTTTTATTACTAAACATATCTAATATACAAAAAGCCAAAAGCAGTGTTATCTACAGGGGCGGGGGTAATCAAGAAGGACAGAGCACTGCCCTTTCTGTGCACCATGAAGGTGCTCGGTGATCTCTGGCTCCATATGACAACTTTGGGGTCAGTCACACGCAGTCCTACTGGGAAGTCTTGTGGCAGGTCATCAGTTGGTCCTGCTCTGCTTGCGATTTATTCTCCTTGACAGTTCATTCTTCTTTCTGTCAGAATACTCTCTTTGCTTTCTTAGCAGCCACCCCCTTGGTCTCCCCACCGCTGTCTCTGGCACAGTTTCACAACAAAGCACATCACTAAGCCAAAGCCTGCTGAGTCGACTTTTCAACTGTGCTGCCTATCACGTGACATTCCTCCTCCCAAATAACAATTCACTGTGGGTAATATGTTCCTAGTTACTCTGCAGCTTCCAGACTTGGGTCTCAGAAGAGTTTCATAATGACTATACACATCGGTTCTCTTATCTCACTGGGAGAGACCTAACAGCGCTTGCTGTTTACAAAAGTATAATTGTTTCCATGGTCACTTATTTTTGCGCCCATTGAACAAACTCAAAGGTCTTGCAGGAAACCATTCTTTTCCCAATAAAAGGGGCAAAGCCGATATACTTTTCTTCTGGTTTTTTGTGTTGGTTTTTTTTTTTAAACATTGTGACTAGCTAGACTATGCATTTGTCAAAACAAAAGACAATATCTAGAAATGAAAAACCAGTACTGCCATTTTTATAATCTTATCACACCTTGCCTTTCTGTATTTGCCAATTTTATCCAAAGATAAAGCTAATTACAAGTTTGTACAGCAAGCTTTAACAGTGCAGTTAACTTCCCTCTACAGCCCTTAAAGCCACAAATTCATAAAACATTTACACCCAAGAGGATTAATTTAATCACATTAGCAATACAAATGAGAAAATAAATGCAAGATTGTGACTTTTCAGTCAGTGAAATAAAAGGCCAGTAGGACTGCATGGAAAACATTTGATTTTTTCCAAGGGTAAGACTTCCAAAATTAAAATATTTCCATTATTGTCTTAGATAACTCAAAAAATGTATTGTCATGGTCCTATTTTACCTGAAAAGACCTCAAAAGAGTACCAAAAAAGATTTCATCATAAACACACTCATCTCAGAAAATTATGCCACTTTTTAAATGTACAAGGGCATGCACATTTACATAACTGATATCAATGACTGCTGAGGCTCAAGTGTTGCATATTTAGCAATATTGCTGTATAGGCTGCCCAACTCTTAAATCATCACCTTTTAACTGAAATCCTAGATATGAATGGCTTGTTTTCCTGAATGTTTATTGAAAATAATAACCCAAAGAGGTTTAATAAGGAAACAAAACCAAATTAAACTAAAAAGGAAAAACCTCTGCTCCTTGCCCCCCTAAATGTAAGTGAAACTTCACTGTAGGGCAAGCTTAGGGAAATAGTAGTGACAGAAATTATTTCTTCGGGTATATGTGAAGCTGTCAACTCAACATTCCCATTCTTCTGACCTTTTTTACAAGTAAAGCATTTGTACTGCTGTAGGCTGAAGGCGATACATATAGAGCCAAACAGTACAAGTGTTACCTCATTAGATGTATTTTCCAGCGTGTTCTGGTAAGCTGTCAAGGTACACCTCAAAGTCTCAAGGACAGAGAGGCTCGGAGGTTTATCTTTGTCCTTACAAGTGCCTGAAGAAAAATATAGAATGAAAATTAAGCCTTAAAGCCACAGAGAGAAAACTACTCACTCTGGATGAGAGGTATTAAAATTAGTTAAGGCTTCAGTGACAACACAAAACACTGAACAGCAGCCTTGTTTGCCACAAGAGATGCAGCTGAATAGTCATACTTTCACAGCAAATATAGCTGAAAGACATTTGTACAAAAGCTTTAATACAAGATATAGAACTGTAAATTCTGGATTACATTTCTGCCTCATGTATTTGGTATGCAGTCGTGCATATAATTTCTACTGTGGTCAAGTCTGTGTCATTCAGTCAGAGCAGCCAACCTTAAAACCACACAATAACACACTTTGAAAAAAATGTTGCCTGAAAGTTAAGAATGTTACACTTTTCCCGACATTACTTCGCTGTTGTGACTAAGCATGCATATTATAATGTGGAACTTCATTTACTCAAAGCTTTACCGAGCCAAAGATCATATGACGATGTTATGCTTGGAGAGGTCTTAAAAATCTTTTAAATGATCTTGAATTTCATTCCAGAGGAAATAATAGAAAAAATTTATTATCTGTCTGCAGAGTCCTACATAATGTTTCGATTATAAATCTTAAAGCTGATATATCCACTATATACACACTACACTTATTTATTAAACCTTTAGATGGAGACTTCTGATCTGCTCGCCTTAATTAGGGGCATATGAACAAGTTTGAGCATTCCAAAGCCCATAGTACAATGTGCTAAGAAAGCAAAACAACACTGTATTGATCAAGAGGTCACAAGATGTCAGCTAATATTAAATTTCCAAGAAGAAACTATTCATTTTTTCCTGGTGTTACAGCAAAATACCAGGTTATTGACAGATTCTTCTTCTCAGCATTATTTATATTAGTATGCAGCATTTCTAAACTTATTTTGTAACAAGTTATGGTATCATCTTTTCCACAAGTCTTAACATGTTCTATAAGAAAAACTAACTTTATCAACGCTAATAGCATCCTCATTTTGCAAAAGAATTGAAAATATCTGTGGCATTTGAACTCCAGAGAGGCTAAACAATCATAACTCCCAGTAGAACTAAATGATGATACAAGTGTTTATCATCTCTGAAAGGTCAGTGTCACTAAGCAGTTTACCTAGGATGGTTCATAAAGTCAAATCAGACACTAAACTCTAAGCCTTTTCTTTGGCTCTCCATATGACTTTGTCAGCTAGAGGAGGTGCACTTACAGACTTGCAGGTTGATTTTTTTTTAAGAATCCTATGGTAAGTGTTATCTAATAAGCATGACATTCTACTCAGAGCACTATACAAAAATGATCATTTCTCCTGTAGCTGTACATAATGCACCAATGGTAGTCAGTGGAAAACTTACACATATGCATAAGTCAGAAAGCATTGCGAACAGCCGTTCTGAAAATTTTTTCAATTACTTAGCCTCTTCTCTCCCAACCCTTTGATAATAACAGAAAGCGTAGAGTACTATTCAGATTGGACACTAACTTTTCACTTCGATTTGCCAGCCAACTGTTGCTGTCAAAGTCACACCTAGTCAAACCAATGCAGGTTTGCAAGATTGCTTTTAGTAACAGGAGCAAGATCTGCTCTACAGCACGCAAGCAAATTTAAAAAGAATGCACATCCCAGTGACAGACTTCTGCTCTGTCCTATCAGCCACCCCAGTGGACACCTACTTACCACAGTTTCTAAAGGTCTACAGTGTCAGGGAAAAGCAAAATCTTCTTAATGAGACTCCAGTGCCCTTACCCAAACGTCTGAGTCCTAGAGGTGTCCCAAATAGCAATGTTACACTTAGAATCAACCTAAGAAGAATTCATAAAATCTGATCTTTTGTGGGAAGTTTAGATTTCACACTCAAGAAGGAGACTAGTCACACCTTACTATCATTTTTATCATTTAACCACAGCTACAGTTAAGGATGCACAGGGCTCCAGTTCTGTCTTCTCAATTACACGAGCAACTTCTCACTACTACCCATTGTAGGAACATTTTGCAGTGATCTTGTTGCACAGAAAAAAGAAAGTACTATTCTTCCACACTCTAGCTCTGGAGAAGTTGTAACTCACAATTCTCATTCAGTTTAAAATAATACTTATTAAGTCAATCTAGGAGTTGTATTCCATCCCATAGTTTTCATCAAGCAGTCTAAATAATGTATTTTCATTTCTGAAGTCCCAACTTCCAATGCTGTCACTGAAACATGCATCTGAACTATCTTAACTAACATCATGTTTGCCGAAACCAGACTTTTGCCAGTAAACTTTCCATGCTGGTGTTCCTTGTCTTCGCTGCAACCCTATTTTCTAGGCAGCCCAGTCTGCCAACAGAAATACCAGATTCCACCTTCCTGCACTAGCTGAAAACAGGCCTATGGCTTTAATACAGGCCAAATGTTGTCTATCTTCATACAACTATGCAGGAGACATGCAACATAATCCAAATGGCACGCTCTTGGTGGAGAGGCCCTACTTCAGCAATGAGGGGGGAAAAAAACCCAATACGTAAAGCATTTGCCCAGTATCACCTAAGAGTTTGGGTTCAACAGGAGTCCGACAGGAGGTATACAAGTGAGTAAACTCTTAAGCCTGCTGCTTCAGACCTTCTACTAATGGTACTGGGCCTGACTGGGATAGAGTTAATTTTCCTCATAGCAGCTCATATGGTGCTGCGTTTTAGATTTTTGACCAAAACAGTACTGGTGGCTGGCGTTAAAAAGTGTTACTAACTCAAAGCAGCTAACACTTTTAGCACTTCATACTCAGTTCAGTTTTTTTCCAGATTACTACCATCACAATTTTCTATTTCTGAAATGAAGACAAACTTCCCTGAGCACAAATCCTGTTGCTGAATAACTGCAAAATATAATAAACTGAACAGGGACAAACTGAAACAATGCAAATTGCCCAATAAGAACAACAATGGTGTGGAAAATTTATAAAGGTCACTTAAAAAGGAGAAGACATGGATTTATGCTTGTTATCTTCGAATGTATAAAGAAAAAAATAACCTTTCAAAATACCTTGGTTTTTAATCTTAAGAATATAAAGTTTTCTTTTGTTTTTCCTGTATAGCCCAATAATGACAGCCTAATCAGCACTTAATGAAGGGGCTGGACCTTTGAAATTGACAGATTTTTAATTAGATCTCTCAACCACTTGATTTGAAAGTTAAAAACAAAACCAAGAAAGACCTGAGCCACAACCAGCCGGCTGTGGCTCAGGTAGCCCCTCATCTGCTAATTAGACTACAAAGATTTATTTAAGATTTTTACTTTCATTGGCATCTAGGCATTCCCATTTCAACTATGATTACATTGAACATTTTTTTGAAAATTGAAAGAAATAGTTACATAATAAATTCTTAAGTACAACACAGTAAGGCAATAGCATTAAACATTTAAGTTCTACACTTAGAAGCGTAGTAAATACGTAGAACAAATGTCTCAGTCAATGCCCATTTTAATATTAGCCATAAAGACTCAATCCACAGCAGAGCTAAATTTGACTTTCTGCCTCAACAGACCCTCTGCAGATATGCTGAAGCTTAAGAAAAAAAATCTCTTTAAATAAGATCTTTCGAAGTTTACCTTAAACTAAGCAAATTAATACTGAAGGTACTGTTACTGAATCCCTAATATTACAGAAACAGGTCAAAGCTGTTCTCAGTAAGGTTTACCCCTAGGGAGAACAGAAAACCTACCCAAAAGACAATTACTGCTTTGGAAACTGCACTTTGGCAGCAGCATCCAGCTCCCCCCAGAATTGCTGAAGCCCCTCTGGGCATGTGGAACTTCACAAGATTGAGGAAAACATACAGTTCTGAAGAGCTTTTCAGTCTGACGTATCACAGTAAACCTACAGGTATTACCCACAGGAATTACATTTATAATTACAGAATAAAACTGATTCCAGTTCCCAAATAAAAATCATATAGCCCATGTGAGGAAATCAATGCATCACAGACTCAAGGCTAGGCTTTTAAGGACAACACAAATCTCAAGGAGTTCCTTTATTCAATTTTAATAGTACCAGGCCTAAAAAAAAAAAAAAATCTTTTTGTGAAGATACGAAAGAATGCACCTTCATTTAAAGGTGCTATACGACCCATTTATGTCTACTGTTGCTAAAAGTGCAGAAACATATCATCACAATTTACATAAAATAAACCCATTTGCTCTTTAAGCAACATTTTGCCTGTTTTCTTCCAGTTTACTTGCACTGTAAGTTGGAACCATTTTGTGACTAGTATGTAATTTTCTAACAGGAACCACATAGAAAAAACTTTTATAGATAGTTTTAAATTAATATTTTAAAAAGTGTACTATTTTCACCTTTAAAAAAATTCCTAGCTTTGATATTAAAGTTCAGCTTGTTTATGTTAGCCACTATTTCAAAAGTTGAAGCAGGCAGCAGTTTGTTGAGTTTGATATAATAATTACATATAAAGCTAGGTAGCAGAGTGACAACCACTGACTTACAATTAAATTTAATGAAAACAGAGAAATATTTGTTCTGTATTAGATCAAATCAATGCAATATAATATTAGTCCACAGTCAACAGTAAAAAGTATTGTATTATATCATGTGTCCTACACAACCTTTGTGAATATATGACCTTTAAGTTGCTGAAGGTTGCCTCAGAATTTGGCTCAGTTCAGGCAAAACATCTGTTCCCTTTGCAGGTATACTGTAAGGACTTTTTTCTCAGTTGGATTTAGAGCACAGCAAGTGAGCCCTTTTCTGACCGATCATATACACCCCAGCATTTGTAAATCAAGCTCTGGGCTGACAACAGCAGGTCCACATTCCGTCACCCTTTCTCAGCTAGCAAGGCCATTTGACTGCTGTGAGAACTGCTCTTATCATGTCATCAAATCAAAGCATGTTGAGAAGAGGGAATGCAAGAGGCATCTGCAGAATTCCCACAATGTAGTGACTTTGGAACATTGACAGATGCATCTGTCATTTTATACCTTCAACTAACCTGCTGTCCGCTGGTCTGACATAGCAAAGCTGTCCAAGAGTAACTCCAGCTCTCTCATGTTGTTTTCATACGTCTCTGTTAGAAAGACCTGGTGTTTCTTGGCCTTTATTTGACAGGAGATACAGACAAGACAAGAAGGGAAAAAAAGAAACCCATTAAAATAGTAAACAGACACAATGGTATTTTTGTTCCCCTTTAAATTTTAATTCCTGCTATATTTTTATTACTCCTTTTCTTGAGCCAAGAGACCTAACATGACATCACAAATAAGTAACACAGAACCCTGAAACACACTTAAAATAGAACTAAAGGCTTCAGGTAGTCAAATGAAAAAGAAAAAATGGTTGTACTAAAACCTAGTCTTGATCATCCTCTCCTTTAGAAATATCTTAATTAACATTAACTGCTGCCTATCTATGCAATCAATGAAATCTATTGTTACACCCTACAAGGGCATCCAGAAAGACAACAAACTACTGGCAGACAGGCTAGAAATTCATGATTTGGCACTCAGTCAAATCCCACACCTATTCTCACTGCAAACCTGACTACTTCAATTGTTACTATCTTCCATGCTTGATAGTGATTTCTTCAATAGCAAAAACTCCTCCTTATGCATGGAATATAAAGCAGCAGAGTCCTTCAGCTCCTATCACTGAATTTTCTTGAAGAAAGCTGTTCACTAAGTGCAGCTCATTGTTCAAATGAAGACACTGGCTTTATTCTGAGGGTAGAAATATATTACAGCAGATTTTTTAATCACTACAATAGAAAGGCTATATCAAATGACTACTTCAATTTGTATCTGATATTAAAACTTGCAATTTTCAAAGACATGCACCTGTAATTCCGGATAAGACCAAAGTCCTCTTGGACATACGTAGTTCTGACTTCTCAAAGAAACGTACAATTTTAGCAGCTGACTCACAAAAAATAATACATCTCAGCAGTTTAGCAAAAAAAACCAACAACAACAAAAAAAAGACCAACAACCCCTCTCCCCCAAATCAAGAGGAAACTAGATTTAAATAATTTCACTATTTTCTAATGACAAAGGTTATGCTCAAAGATGTCTCATTACTTTCAATTACTCAATATATTTTTATTCTAAATTCTAACACCTATTTGAGTATTTTCCATTTCTACCTGGTGATGGAAGGTTACCCTTTTTGTATTGAGATAAATATTACTGTCTTCTATCATATCTATAAACTATTGCTTTAGTTATGCTTCACTGCATGCGTAAGGATCCAGTCAATTTCTCAAGTGTGGGAAACATCCTCCCCAGGAAAACTGCTACATACTGGTAGCATATAACTGTCAGGCTAAAAAAACAAGAAATGAATTTAATTCTCTGCAGTGTTCTTCACTATTCAGTTTAAATATTTCATAAATTTGCTTTACTCTTTCAATTCTAATTATATGTACTGTATATCAACTAATATATTATTCATATGTGTGTTTCAATGTTAGGTCCCCTGTAGCATTTACATGCCTTTCCTTGTGTGAGAGTTTGTACTATACTTCATAAAGAATTTCCAAACCACTTCCATATATTCAAAAATAACCAAGTTTTAATTCTGACTCTGTAAAATTATCTATATAAATAGAGCTTGTAATTGCTGAGCTCCAGTAAAAATATTTTACGGGATGCAAATACATTAAAATAATTTACTCTCATGTACTCGTATCATCTCAAAGTCCTCACATATTACAAATAAGAAAATACAACAATATGATCAGCATCACAATAAAATAAATACTCTTTTTACATAAACCACTCCAGCACAGACAAGGTCAGACTAAATCTTCCTAGAAAAAACTTTTCCCATGGAAAAGTCAAACGTGAGAATTTTTTTCCAATCTCCTCATCCAATTTTTTCATTTGGTTTAGTTAATTTACCACAATTTAGTGTGTATATTCCAGTCTATTCAGCCTTCACCACTTCTCTGTGCTTTATTTGCTAACTACATCTACACTCYCTAAGCCAATTTCAGTCTCTTTTTAACAGCAATAAAGATCAAAAGGAAATTCCTTAGACTAGTCAGTTTCTGTACACTTCATCTGCAAATTTTTTAGCGTCTTTCCTTTCTAACTCCCATTTTCAATCACTGTCCCCATTCTCAGAAACTGAAGAAAAATACTGTAAACTACAGTGCTGGAAATACAGGCACAGGTTAAAAGTCCAAAAGTGTCTGAACATATCGATCTAATTTCTTATGTCTCACTGACAGGTATCTAATAAAAATGTGTAGAGACATAAAATCATGGAATAATTTAAGCTGACAGGATCTCTGGAGGTCGTGGAGGTCCCACTCCCCACTCAAAGCATGGCCATGCTTGAAGTCAGGTTAGGTTGCTCAGAGCCTGGTCCAGTCAAGTTCTGAGTATCCTCAAGGACAGAGTTTCAACAACCCCTCCAGGCAACCTGCTCCAATATCTCACAATCCTCACTGTTAAGTTTTTTTTTCCCCTTACAGGTAATTAGAATTTCCCTTTCTAAAACTTCTGTTTTCTCTCATACTTCCACTGCACAGTTCTAAGGAGAGTGTAGCTCCGTCTTCTCCATAAGCACCCATTTTATAGTTCACGGCAGTAGCTGTAACTCCCATAGTTTTCTTTTCTTCAGTCTGACCAAACACCGCAAGTATACATAACTCTTTACTTTGAAAAGGAAAATGGAGTCCACAAGTATAGAATTCAAACATAATCAACTGCAGCTACTGAAAGGTATCTTATGCCAGATCCAACTATTCCAGGAGATGAGATTACTTCCCTCTCAGCAACTCCATCCATCATCATATTTGTGTTGGGGGATGCCACTCCTGTAGAACTACTGGAAAGGTACTGGTGAGAGTGTTCCCTAGATTACTTCAAAAGGGAAATTAGGTGACAAAGTCCTAAAGCCTTTACTTAAGAGTTTGCTTCCCAGACCACATTAGTAGAAACAGGTGAAAGAACACTTGTAAAGTAAGCCTTCTGCTGGCTTTGTTTGACTTCCTGCACATCAGGATGGACCATTCTTGACCTTGGAGGTGATCCTTGAAAATGACCTTGAAAATCAAAGGCAGCAGGAGGCCTGTATGGATGCACAAGGAGCTCCTGACTAAATTCAAACATTAATAGGAAGCATAAAGGAGATGGAAGCTGGCATAGGTGACCTAGAAGATATATAGAGATGCTGTCCAAGCATGGAGGGATATGCTTAGGAAAGCCAAAATCAACCTAAGGTTGTATCTGGCAAGGGACATGAAAGGCAACAGGAGAGGTTTCCTGAAGTACATCACCAGAAAAAGGAAGACTAGACAAAATGTGGGCCCGCTGTTGAATGGGGCGAGGGATCTGGTGACTAGGACGCAGAAAAGGCCTTCTCAATGCCTTTTTCACCTCAGTCTTTACTGGTAGAACCTGCCTTCAGGAATCCCAGGTCCCTGAGACCAGTAGTAGTCGTCTTGTTAAGTCTGCACGAACACTTGAGAATTTAAAATTCTCGAAATATATTAGGAGTATTTCCTATACCCCCCCAAACACAATTCCCTCCCTCACAAAATAGTCAGGAGGCTAGAAACCAAACAATATGGGAGCAAAGCCATACTTTCTGAACCTAAAATATATGCTGAATTGTAGCATATACAATGCTTCCCCAAGGCAAACTTCATAGCCTTGTAGCATATAAAATACTTCCCCAAGTCAAACTTCATATCCTGAAGAAGGCTTCTATTATCGCAAAACATCCCTTGAGGACAAAAGAATTTTTGGTAGAAAAATGTGTTTGGCAACATATTTACTTAACCATCAATTTTAAAACACAAGCGCAATTTTAAAGAAATTAAATAGAAGCCAAGTATTTTTCATTACATGTACCGTAGCCTCCAACCAGGAGAAAATCTTTTTTCCAAATGCTTTGTATCCTGACCTGTAAGGATAACCAGAATTATTAGGAAAACCTACTACTTATAAAAATTATTCCACCTATTGTCAAAGTTATGCTAATCTTCCTGAAGTAAGGTATTTGCATTTATCTTGGCAATTCCCTACTACCTTGGTTGCAGTGATATTTTCCTTAACTACCAGTATTCGATTTTGGTATTATTCCATCACCTGTTCCAGGACATAAATGAAGTCCCATTGATTTTTCAGCATTTTCCAAAAGCCATTGCTGTATAAAGTAAATGCAAACTCCATGCACACTTCCAGAATAGCCCACGTGACCTGATGCTGCAAATGTGCATCTGTACCTCAAGTTCAATAACGTTTAAAAAATAAACATGTAGGCAGGAGTTTGAGGTCTTTTCAAACTTAACTTATCAAAACTCTAGTAGTATTATGCAGGGAACTGGGGACCAGTCCTGCAATGAACTGCCATTATTCCAAGAGAAATTTTCTCTATTTTGTTTAAAGTTACAGGGATTTTCCTGTGTGGTTCTCTTGCACGTGGAGAAATTCACCCGCTCAGTCCGCAAGTACAAATCCCATCTGGTGATGGCAGAGAAAGTGCCACAGCCAGAACTACCTATGCAGCCACTAAAAAGCAGTATGCTCAGATACACCTTGAAAAGCATTTGGGTAAATTCTTTACAAAAGCATCAGAATGTTTACCAGGCATGACCTTGGGGGAACCAAATAAAAGCATTTATAGAAATAGGCTCCAAATGACTGCTCCACAGTTAACAAAAAATGGGTTTGAGTGATGTTCTGTATAGCAGAACAGTGGCACAAATTTTAAACAACCAAGCATAAATTGCAGTATAAAAAAACAAAACAAAACCCTCACTGACAATCTCCCTCCTTAGGCTACTATTTATTTTTGCTCAAGTTATCTAACTATTGAGTACTTTATTAATAGAGTTTCTTTATTTTCTTATATTAGCTAGCATTTTCCAAAGACCCCTSTCTTATAGAGGGGTCTTTAAAAAGTGTCAAGCCATGTGTAAATTAAATACAATTTCTCAAGAAATTTAGTGTCTCAGTTTTAATCACCCGAAATAAAATTAATCAAAAATGCTCAAGTTTTATATGGAACAATTCTAGTCCCCTAAAGAGAGATGTGTAACAAACTTTTGGTGGGAGAGAATGTTATGAAGTATCTCTTTGGTTTTTTGGGTTTGGTTTTTTTTTAGTCAGAGAAAGTTTTTCAAAAACTGGCAATTTTAAAAGCATTTTTTAGATGCCTGTCTTCAAACACTGGAACATCACAGCTTGAGTGACCTCTCCACTTCCAGAATAAATTACAAAATTGGTTTCTTTGTAGAAGATCATTTAAGCATATGCTTCAGACTGATCGGTCTTAAATTAGGACAATAACAGAAGTAGCATGTGGGTAGGAACACTCCACCCCTGAGTTAAGGCAAGCAAAACAAGATTCAAGGTAACATAACATTTAAAAATCTTTAGCACAAAATTAATTAAGACTGTGTCTCAGTTTTTTTAAATTGAAGGAAAAAACTCTGTTCACAATAAAACGTCTAGATGAGATTTACATCTTTCCCATTCAGTACCAGATTCTACTCCACAAAGTTTGTAGAACGTAATCATAATCTTCACGGTGTTTCATTGTCTGTTCAGTCAATACTTAAGACACTTCTGCTAAAGAACAATGGTTAATGCCTATGTCTAGGAACTAGATTCTCAAACACTTCTGTTCTGACTTTCAGCTTAAAATAACCTACAAGGCTATTACAGACAGCCAAGATGTATACAGCGCATGACTGCATGCATGGCTGTAAGAGAAAGATTTACATGCCACACGGAAAAAGACAAGCTCTGGGTGTAATCTATTATGCTACTTATACACTAATTACGCTACTCCTGATAGTATCTATACAAAGGGGAGGAAATGAATATACAGTTCTTCCAAATTAAAGGAATTTATACTAAAATACACTATTTTTAATTACTTCAGCTTCCTAATATGCATTCTGGTGAATTGGCAAGTTCCCCAAATTTCAATATACATTTCCCATAAAATAAAAGGCTCAACGTCTCCTGCTTGTCCTGTACTAAGAATTAAAGATCATCCACTACTAGGTGCCAGAAATGTAAATATCCTGAGTAACTTTTAAAACTATTAAAGACACCTCTTATTCTTTCCATGGGGCAGGAATACAGCTGGGGCTGTTTCAATTTAAGATAAGTTCTAAATCACAATGGCCATTCTTCCAAATTCCTATTCGTCAAGCTAAAAACTTCTAAAAACCCTAGCTGGAAATAATGACAAGCTTGAGACCAATTTCCTCAGAAAAACATAATGGAAATCTTCAGAGCCTGCTCATGCTGAACATTCATAAGCAGTTTTGTGTGATACCAACAGATCCTATCACATTTGATCCATGCAAATTTCTGGCAAACTTCTGCCACATGCTGATATTTAAAATTAAAAGCAGCATAACTACTTTACTATACATTCAACTGAGCCATAAAAAAAAAAAAAAAAAGAAGTTCTTTTTCATATAAAGTTTCCAAAGAATGTATTTCGTCCCTGCATAAGTCTGCCTCTCTAAAAACAAAGAGCCTTCACTGGTTCGGTTGTATTTCCCAAATATTTTACAAACAAAAAACATTAACTTGCATTATAGCAGCACAGTGAGAAACCAAGATAAGATTATCAGGCTGGAGTGGAAAGGACATATTCAGGATGTCTAGCAACAGTATAAAATATAAGAAAGTAATGACTAGATCAAGAAAGCAGGAGGGGGAAATGAAGGGAGGAGGATACGCTGCCATTTTCACACAATTTTAGTATGGGTATAGGGAAGCCTAATAACAATATCTGAAATGTTTTCTATACTTAGTTTCTGCTAGCGTCTTCTACTTTTTCATTTTGGGAAGAAAAATAACAAAAAGCTGTCCAAACTGAGTAAACAAGACCACACACAGGCACTCCTGCTTCCCAGACAAATACAAAAGTCTTCAGGAAAAATACAAAGCCATCCAAGGTGATAAAAATCTAATCCCATAGGGGACCACTAATACAACTCCTCAAAAAATGAGTATTTTTATTACCTGTTCAAGACAGTCGTGTGGTTTGAAATCGTTCCAGTAAAACAATTAAAGCAACCGGCCCTATGAATAAGATAGTTCTTTTAACTGAGACAATCCATTCTGCTTTTTACCTCTCAGTAATGTAATGTTCATTTTGAGTACACCATTTAATACTGTTGCCATTACCAGAAACGTTGATCATGAACAGAATTTTGCCCTGAATTCTTGTCAGCTATAACATACATTTTACCAAGGAATACAAAATGAAAAGGAAAACTCACATCACAGCAATAGCTAGCAAGCACTCAAGGTTCCTAGGATAAATTTTTCAGCTTGGAATTGTATTTTATATTAATAAATAGCAATCATTATTGCCTGTAGTTAGGGGAGACAGTTGCTTTTGTCTCTTCGTATTCCTTTTGTGCCTGATAAGATTACTTCTTCAGGTTAAGTAGGCCAGCAAATGCCTTTTAATACATCAATGCTTGCATGGAAGAAGCTGTGATTCTCCCAGAAGGAAGACAAGGTTTTGATTTGATTTTTCTTCAATTTATTAGTTACCAATCTGTCTGGGAAGTGGATAACACCAAGACAATGTATGGAATAACTCCATCAACTGAACAGAAGACACCAACAAGTCTGAAAATCGTCTGATGTGGGTCTCTGCTCCTGCTCACTGATTAGCACAATGCCTGTCAGCAGCAGGGAACAGACCACATTTACCTTCCATACTCACAGCTCTAAGAGAGAGAAAAAGGAAAAATTTGCAAGCCACTATCAAAAAATATTTACATTGGCTAAGTATAAAAATACTGCAAGTGCTACTATACAGTGGAAGGAGAAAAGGTTTTCTAGATACCCCAAGATCTTTGCTTTGTCCCTGCTGCTATGCAACACGACGGCAAAATTGTTATTCAAAGTTGAGTGGGTACAGACAACAGTGGGAAGGCCCCAGTTGGTCATATAAAAGGAGAAAGATTTCAGAAAAAAATCCAGTAAAATACATCCAACATGCCAAATCCATACCAAAACAAACAAACGAAAAATGCCCTCTGCTTTGTCATCTTCAAACAGGCAATTTTCAAGCAATTTTTACAGTCAAATGTTTGCACTAAAAACAAAATGTTATGTGAAATAGAAATAAACAAGCCTACAATGGTAGCTAATAAAGCTTGGAGAAGAAAAAAGCTTGGGTAGAAAGATAGAACATTCTCCACAAGGAATCATAATCCATACCTACAAACTGCCTTCTTCATTAGGAATGCAAACACAAGCTACTCTTTTACTCATAGCCACACTTTTAAAATAATTGTTTTCTGCAAATAACTCTTCAGTTAAATACATGGTGTATCACTTAAAATACATTTTGAATTAGCTCCTCCAGTTTATTAGCTATATTTACTCATGTTTTACAAAACAAAGTAATGTAAGTAAAAATCAGAGTAACACAATGCCAGAGTTCTTCCACAGCTCAGCACAGCAAATGCAGATTATGTTCACAGTATGTTTGAGAAACCCTAAACAATGACTGCCACAGGCCTTTTGTCTTACCATTGCAAGTTCCTCCTGTAATTCTCTGCAGGTTTTTTCATTATTCCTTAGTCTCTCAGAGAGGTCTTTAATTACCTTCTTCTTTTCCTCTATCTTCTCATTCATTTGCTTGTTTGTGGAGAAACACTCTCTTTCTAATCTGGAAAATTTCAGCATTAGAGCATTTTTATCAAACATACTTTTGTCAAGTATACTATACACTTTTAAAGATAATCAGTGGATATGGCACGTACCATGTTGGCACATCATATGGCTTCTGAAGTAGCTTTTTTCTTTTTTAACTCAAGAAAGATATATTCCTTCTAAGAAAGGCTTTTCAAGAAGTAGTTATGTTCTTTTCAGTTACCACTGCTTGTGTTAGGCTTCCAGTTATAAATTAATTTGGTCATTTGGATATAGCCTCCAAATTACATACGATAAACACAATTCATGATATTTCAATTAACACAGTGGCTCTCTTCAGAAAGACCATGTAACATCTTGCATAATCAACCCTGATTTCAAGTACAAAGCTTGCTCCTAAAGTTTCCACATATCTGACTATATTCTACTCAGAATGGCATGACTTCAAATTTTTCCACCAGCAGATTGTTCCCAAAATTTCAAACAGTTCTTGTACTATTTCAGTCCTCCTAGTACTCATGAAAGCAGATATATAAAGAGCCTGACATGGCTAAACAGGCTACTCATGAGAAAGCTACAACGCCAAACAACAGCATACAGGAGACAGTAGCAGGGACAGGAATCCAAGGAAGAATTTAGAAAGATTGCCTGAGTACGTAGGCATGGTGTCAGGAAAGCCAAAAGCTCATCTAAAATTGATGTTTGCAAAGGATGACAGAGAGAACAAGAGATTTTACCACTACATTAAGGTAGGAAAGAAAACATGGACCTGCTTCTTCACAGACCAGGCAATTTATCAAGAGTGGACACAGAGAGGGTCACCACACTCAATGACTTTTTTGCCTAAGTCTTCCCTGACAAGGTCTCCCAAGCCTCTATGATCAGTAAAAGGGCTCAAGGAGGAGAACAATTGCTAGCAGTAGGTGAGGATTGAGTCCAGGATTACTTGTAAGAACTCAACCCATAGAAATTGAAGAGGCCAGCTCACCTACACTCAAAGGTTCTGACAAAGCTGGCCGATGTCACAGCGAGGCTGCTCATTATCATCTTTGAAAGGTCACAGAGACTGTGGGAGGTCCCTGGCAAATGGAGAAAGGCAAATGTCACACCTATATTCAGAAAAGGGCAAAAAGACAAGCCAAGGAACTATAGACCAGTTAGCTTCACTTCAGTCCCAGGAAGGTCATGAAGCAAGTCTCTTGGAAAAAATTTCTGGGCTCATGAGAAAGGTGATTGGGAACAGACAGTGAGGATTTACCAAAGCTAAATCATGTCTGGCCAACCCAGTTATGTTCCATGATAAAATGACCAGATCTGTGGACAAAAGGAGAGCAAGTAGCTAAATATAACTCAACTTTAGCAAGGCTTTTGGCACTGTCTCACACAGTATTGTTATAGCCAAGTTAGAATTTCAGTCTAGATATGTGAACTACAACATTGGTAAAAATGGTTTGATGGTAAAGCTCAGATGGTAGTGGCTGGTAACAAGTGGAATACTGTAGGAGTCTGTATTAGAATCTGTTTCACATCTTTATCCATCACCTGGATTAGGCCCAGAGTGCAGTCTTACCAAGTTTGCAGATAACAGTGAACTGGGAGGGGGTAGGTCACAACACAATGCAATTGATACACTCAAGAGAAAGGCTGCCATTCCCTAGAACCTAGACAGGGAGGAGGAACAGGCCAGCATGAACCTTCTGAGATTCAACAATGACATGTGCAAAGATCTGAACTTAGAAAGCAACGTATCTCCTGAAGAGATACGGTTGGTAAGAGGCTCGGGAGCAGCTATGCTCAAAAAGAACCTGGTAATCTTGGTAGACGGCAAGCTAGCCACAAATCAGCAGCATGGCGTACAAGTAGAGATAGTTAACAGCATCCTGGGCCACATTAGTAGTAGCATAGCCAGAAGACCAAGGGAAGTGATTAATCACCTTTTATTTGGCATTCATTACAACACATCCAGGATAATGACCAGTTTTAAGCACACATCTCCCCCGTAACACAGGAAAAAAGTTGGAGTGAGCTCAGGGGAGGCTCAGCAACATGGTCAGGGGCTGAAGTACATACATGTAAGAACTGAGGGAACTTGGTATGTTCAGGCTGGAGAATAGATAACTTCAGGGTGTATAACATGCCCCCCAATATCTAAAAGGAGGTTATCAAGAAGATGCAGCCAGTCACTTCACAACAATGTATGGCTAGAGGACAAGAGACTATAGTCACAAATCAAATTCAAAGAGTTTCAGACAAGGATAAACTTTTTCCACCTTAATGACAGTCAAACAGTGGAACAGGTTTCAGAGGGGTTGTGCCATCTCCATTCTTGGAGGTTTTCAAGACCTAACTGGATGAAGCCCTGACCAACCTCATCTCATCGCTGATCCTGGTTTGAGCAGAATGTTGGACTATAAATCTCCTGCAATCCCTTTCAACTTGAACTATTCTTTGATGCAACTTTTAGCAGTGGGAACATCCAGGTGTCTCTCATTTCTTTGTCTCTTCTCCTGTCACTTCTGTCTCACTAGAATTGAAAGCAATGCAAAGGGCTCAAAATTCTTCCAACTTTGAAACTTTTGAATCGATATTGTCATTTCCTGATTTTGACTTATTTCTTACAGATCAATGTATCTTTTTAGCTGAAGGACTACTTTATCAGTCCTCCAAATACCTATGTGCTTCTGCTTCAGCATGGCTGATTTTTTTTCTTTTAGCTGTAGATGGTTATTTCTTATTCTTAGAGAAAGAACTTGCCTGTTTCAGTCCCCCAAAGTGGCTTCTACTCCCACAGCTTTCAGAAACACAGCAAAAGCAGTTCCAATTTATTCTATATCATGTTCTCACTCTTCAAGAAAAGCAAATTCACAGGGAGACCCAAATCCCATGTTGCTTCCAATTTACATAGTGCTACTGGGTTCAGAGCTAATTAATAAATTATGCAACCCAGAAAAGCCGTTTGCTTGGTTTCAGTTATCACAACCATCTTTTTCTGAGAAAATAAATTCTGAGTTTTGTATAGCTTCCAACTTTGGTATCATTTATCCTACATCAAGTCCAGCTAAAAGGACACAAAAGTGTTCTAGCACAACAAACGAAGTCTCCAAGACTTTGCAAAGAATAAGGCTTAAAGACAAACTCGTGGGACTCCTCCAGAAAAAGGGAAAATGTTAGGATGCCAAATCATGGCTTAAAAGAAAAAACCAAGCTCCTGACATTGTCTGGAGTCCAAGGACAACAGCCTTCAAAGGTAAGGCTCTTCTATTCTCTCTGAAGGGATCCAGTGAAAGCAATCACTGATATTCACCAATGTTACCAATACTTGTATGCTCCAAAGAATAAAAAAGGAACAGGAAACAGACAAGGCAGTATGTGCCCACCCCATGTAATTACCTCAAGAGAACTGAGTATATTGACATCCATCTGAGATAAAGCTTGACCTTTATTACCTATCTTTACGGAGCTCTGGAAATTTGGGTGTCTGGACTAACAAAATTGTAAGGATAGGCTGTTTCTGTTTCTTCAAGCTCTATTAACAAAACCATCAACTGTTTAACTGTGTTAACTTTCATGGAAAGGTTTGCATTCTCTGAAATCACAGAATATAATTTGTTTTCAAAAAACTCAGTTGGCAGAAGCTGCTAGGAGTATTTGCCTGAATCAACAGATGATTGCAAATAGTGAAAAGTAGTATTTGGGTATTAGACAAACTTTATTCTGATATCCAGTTAACACTCAGAGCAGATGCTTTAAGTAGGCACGAATTCTTTTTGCCCCCAAACAGGGCAAATCTGCTTTCCTGGGAAAGAAGTGTTGGACAGAATTATCCAGTTTAAAGGAGAAGGGCAAAGCTGTTTAAGGTTTTTGTTGCATTTTAGTAACACAGTACTTACTTCTCTGTAAGCACTAATATCAAAGTTCCTAATGCAACTGGTACCATAACTATAAGAATTGTGTTTCCTAGTCTTAGCCACAACAAATACATATATTCAGGTATTTCCTACAGCAATTCCAGACAAAGAAATATAGTGCCTAAAAAACAACTCTTTTTTTTTTTTTTTTTGTAGAATAAGGTTTTTGTTTAAGAGTTCTTCCCATTTTTCCAAAATGTAATTTTCATGGACCAGAACTACTCTAAACACAAAAACCTTCGCTTCTCAAAGAAATAGCTTCATATGTCTAGATAAAAGATTCTCACAAGGAACAAAACATTATTGAATGCAGCAATGTAATTCAATATTCAATCACTACCCTTACGCTGGTCTGAATAATCTAATATAGAAAAGTATCTTCAAGAGTTTCTCAAAGACTTAGTTAGAAAATTACTACTTCTGGATTTTCACAAATTTTAACTAACATTACTAATTTAAAATTCAAAAAACAGATCTTGTAGTAAAACTTGTAAAGTTCTAATGGTTTGGAAAATTCCTAAACAGATGTTTAAACCACCAAAAATGCTTCTAATTAGCTTACATTTTACCTCTATTATCATCTCTTGATTCTCAGAACGTATTCATACTAATAATAGAATAATTCAGGCCTTAAAGACTCACATCTCTGTCACTAACTTAGTGGAGTGTAATCTGCAATTTCTAAGTGTTTAGAAAAAACACAGAGTTGTTGAAAGAGTGCTCACATTCAACACCTAAAGGGATAGTGGAGTTCCACGTGGTAACAACTGGACAGCATTATTCCATGTGCAGGCAGTAGTCCACTCAAGACTACTTCTTGAGAGAAAAGGTTTTTGCTCATCTGAGAAACTAGTATAATTCACAGAATTAAATACTCTGACAAACTGTTTGTTAAGGAAACTCAAGTGCACATGCATACCACTTTGGGGGACTGGGGTCTAGTGTGATGAAATCAAACAACCAAAATTATTCTAAAAAATGTAGGTGAGGAACTCATATTTTATGAACTTTCTGTGGGGCCAAAAGGAATCTTCATGAGAGGATCTTGTACTGAAAATTATTACTGAGCACAGATATCTAAGATAAAACATCTTGTAGCAACATGAAAATAAGAATATCCTAAAATAGAGAGGAGTACCTGAGAGAACAGGTGTGATGAAAGTTAAATGGAACAACTGAAGATAGACAAATAAAAGCATTAAAATGCCAAGCACACTAGAAACCCTGAGAATCGAATTGTTTTACCGATAGGTAACTCCCAGTGTAAAGCATTAACACTCCTTTCAGGACCTAGTATGTTTGCTTGATGTGTGGTTTATATTTTTGGTGCATGTGTAACACTTAAATATGTTATTGTATTTTTAAAATTTATTTATGCAGAATTCATTACTCCATATTTATTTCATATCAAATAATAAAATCAGAACAGGCAATCTTCTGTAATTTTAACCCTTTTTTTGTGACTACATGAAAGCTGAACACGACCCATGTGTTTAGACTCACATTCATTTTCTAAAGAGCTGTAAAGATAAAAAACAGTGCAGTGCTGCACTTCAAAAGTTAAGTACTTTCAAAAGTCATAGATATAATTTATACAAGTCTATTAACTCTCCAGATGGACTGACTGCACCCTTAGATTTGACAGTATATGTGGTTCATTAATCTCATTACCTTGAACTTCAGAAGCAAAAGCTACAGGTCAGATGCACTTTTCTTCTCTAAGAATTCAAGAGATGTAATAACAGATATGAGGACAGACATGACATTGTACAATTCAAGGGCTAGTTTTTGAGCTTGGACAGAAACAACAGGAGAAGAATTCCCAAAACTTCCAGAAGGAAGACGTAAATGGTATCTGGAGATTCTTGGAAGGTTACAGCTCCCTGAGTGATTACAGAAATCCATGCTATGGTAGGCATGTTGACAAGACAGGAGAAATTTTTCTAGACTGAAAATTACTCCAGCTTAACAGATATTAGCCAAAAAATGTAAAAAAAGCCCCGTGTTTCACTTGAGGATGCTGAATTTGGCTGGTCTAACCTCAAATACAAAGATGGATCTTGGAATATTAGACCTTGGAAGGACTGAAGAAACGGTCCAAGAACAAGCACAACACAAGGACTGAAGAAACGGTCACAAGAACTAGTGGAAGAACACTAGTTCAAGAAAACTTTTAAGTCTGAGGGGAAGAGGAAGATTTTATCTGTAACATGAATTTTCTGTATATTCTGGACCACCGAATATGGAAATATACCAGAAAGAAGGAGGGGAAAAAAGAAAAAAGGAACCATATTGTCTCTAAGCATAAGAAGTTACATACAAGAAAAACTCATACAGTGCGAAGTAGGTTGTTATGTAAAACTACTGATCCAACAGCCATTCCTCTGAACAAGGCTGTTTTGAACACAAAGGAGCTTTTTTAAAAACAAAACAACAAAAAACAAACAAAATGTCAAATCAATGGTACAGGCCGCCTCCACTTCAAGGAAAGGCAAAAAACTTGGTATTAGTTTAGTGACATGTATGTTGCTGCCATAGAACTCATGCTCAAAGCAAAAACAACCAGGCAGGATGAGATCACAGTTTAATTAACTGATGTTATTTTAGGACCATAGAGAATCTTGAAATATACTTATTCAGTTTCCCAGCTGTGAAGACTGCAGTCTTCCTGAAGCACCACATTATATTACTGTCATAATGTATTTCACACATTTTCAAAATTCTTAACATAAAAATTATTTCCTTTTCTTTGAGAAAAAAAGCTTTTATTTTTTAATATGACTCTGGTTTACCTAAATGCAGAGTCTTACATTCAGACTTCTTTTGGTCTTATTTTAATTAAGAGCTCTAAGGTGTTTATAATACAGCACAGGTTTCACCTGTGTTACTAAAAACATCTCTGTAACCATGCATACAGAAAGACTCTCTCAGGCCCACAAACTTCCTCACCTGTGGGAAAACCAGTTTCTTTTGTTATACACTATTGCTTGTGTGAATAAGTCAACATAAATACTTAAGTGTACAGACCCATATAATCCTAGACTGAAAGAGATGCCACCTCTTGTCTTTTTCCAACCCACTCCACTAGCTTGAGTCTCTTCCCACACCTCCATTGTGCACCACCCACTTTAAGCCTTCTTAAACCGCCTCTTTCCCTAAGCTTCACCTACTACTACCCTTGATTTCACCTACTCCTCAGTTCTCTGTCTTCCAACATCATTCTTCTTCCTGACATTTTCTCATCCCAATATATACTCGATTCAGCCAGGGAAGAAGACTCAGTATTGTGCATCCTATATCTGCCTGGGGAATATAACAAAGCCATTCTTCCAAAAACCGTCTGTTACCACAGACATAGCAGATTGTGCTGAGCAGGAAAAGAATCCCAAGTAATTTCGTCTGCTCTCACACACTTCACCCCTTTTTCTATTTTTCGTTACCAAGCTAAAACTTTCCACAATTATTCAAAAGCTGAAAATGAAGATTATCCACTATAAATTATAGTGGATATGACAACTATATCCACTATAAATTATAGTGGATATGACAACTTCTAGTCAGAAGTCTTAAAGATTCATCTAGCTCCCTGAAGTGAAAAGTAATGTTTTCATGATACTCTAAGTGAATACAGAAAAAAAAAATTGTTATAAACCTGCCATGTATGTTTTCCTACACTTCTCCCACACGCTACTGGAGACAGGACCCTATCATAACTATTATTTTCATCATTTTTGTTTTGGCAAATACTTACAACAGATCGGTTATTTTCTCTACCCACCCATAACATGTACGGTTACTGATATGGACCTATTATTAATGGAATGCCAGGTTCTGAACCTTGGCTTGGTTTGGCAAATTGCATCAGATTGTGTTGTTTTCTAGTGACTGAAAACTATAGAGAATGTAAACTGTAAGTACTCAAGCTGTCTACTGACATTTTACAATTAATTTAAAAGGTAACTTACACATTGAGTTTTTCCAAGTTCTCTTGGGCATTGTGTTTTTCTCTCTCATATGCATTTTCTACCTCTTTGAACTCTTTCTTGATCATTTCTAAATCCGAAAGAGCTTCTGCTTGGCTGGCTTTTTCCACCTGCAAAGCTCCTTCAAGGTCTCGAATTCTTAACTACCAAGTGATAAGAAAGCAATTAAAGCAAGTTAGGAAAAACTGTCATGATCTTTAATGCTGTTCTGTGTTCTGCTCTGCTTTACAGATAACTATATTAATTCTACATGGAAGTATACACACAGAAAGCATTAAACACATGTAAAAATGTATGAATACATACAGTTCAAAACAGAGACAAATAGCTACACTGACCAAAAGCACCTTTTATTCTCCTTTGTGGGTGTCTGGATTTTTCATTTTTCAGTTATTACTAAAGTTTTCCAGGGGAATTCTATTTTTCAAGTAGACTCATGAAAGTGTGAGATTAACAGTACAGGCTACACTTCCACTCAGCACAAAGCACACTTGAAGCTTGTTCATGTATATGAACAAGGAAGAAAACCTTACCAGTCATTCATCCATAAAAGATAAGCCTCTAATTTTACAGAATATTACCCTTCCAGTTCCTTTGTATGTTGTAAAAGTAGAGAGAGGAAATTAAGAAAACTAAATCTTTCCTTTCTACTAGCTTAATTGTCACTTTAAAAAATTTAAGTGCCTGTACGTAGAGAAGATCATGAGAATATGAAAATAACTGACTGAAGAATGGCAGTACTTACTTTTGTTATTCAGAAAATAAGAAAAAAAAAATATCTAAATTCCTCTTTTTTTTTTTCTGCTTAGTTTTTCAAAAGCCCAGTGTGAAGGGCTTGATAGTTAGTGTGAGATTACTAAGCAATCGTCACTTAGCTTTTTCTCGCTTGCTTTTTAAAATAAACCATAATTGCTTCACTGGGTCAAACCCCATGTGATACAGTTTAATAATACAAAAATTTAATATGCAAGTATATATAATACATTTTTCACATAATCAATCTTTACCAGTAACAGCACATATCATAACTTTTTTTGAAGCTCAAATGTAGTCTGAATAATTATATTTGGAACTGCAGTTTCAGGATGCATTAAGCTCTCAATCCTAGAGAAGTTGATTGTATGCACTGTATCTCCAAATAAATCTAAGTGCCCATTCAAAAGATACACAGCAGGACATTTAAGCAGTAGTACAGTGTTTAACTATTGTGAAACATTTCCTTTCCCCTCACTGTTTAAATGCTAATGGGAATTCTCAAAATTACAAATGTGACATTTTATTTTATTATTTATTCTAATAAATTTACTTTTCCCTGAAAAGCAGATATTTCTCTATTCTCTCATTTTATATATTGGCTATTACAATTTTGACAATTGTTGCAAAATAACTATCCAGTGTTTTCACTGAAGCAAGTAATCAGTCATAACATTTTTGGAAATGGAACATTTTAGTATCTTTACAACTTCATCAACTGTTTTATTGTAAACTTGTACACAATATTTAACAAAAAGTTTACCTGGATGATCTCTGAATTGAATTTGGATTCCAAATGTGCTGCCCTCTCTGCTTCAATGTTTTCTTCCAGTTTCTTTATTCTCACAGTAGCTGCCTAAAAGTACATTTTGAAGAAATTTAAGTCCAGAGAGATGGTAAACATGACACAAAGACTATTCCATTCATTCAGTGTATTAGGACTCCATACACCAATCTGATGTATCTGAATTACTTGTGCTTTGGAATTGTGAGAACTCACACCAAGAAATACATATAAAGATAATTTTTACATATCTAGAATATGAAATTATTATTTTCTATTTAGTTTAAAAAATTGATGTAGCATTATGGTATTGCTGCATTTTTTACAATCAAGAAAACTGCAGCTGGAGTCAGAAAGCAGAAGGACCAAGTTAAATATTCTACCTATTCCCTTACTATTTGCTTTTTCACCAAGGCTGTCACCTGAGGCAACATAACCATACCCTGTATGTCCCAAAAGACAATGGGATATCAATAGAGTATCTACAATTTCAGTGATGAGACAGATGAAGCACAGAGAAGATACAGAATACCTCAAAAATATGTTGGCTTTGGCACCTAATTTCCAATTAAGGTGCCCAGAACAGATTGTTTCGCAGCCCTAGACTAGTCACAGATTCCCTACAAGACAAATCTTTAAACTCTGTAATGTTTTAATGCGCTAACCTAGTATTGTTTTACTGCTGTGTTCCTTGACCTGTAACTATTCTGTTATGTTTTTGTCTAGCAATTATCAGGATGTTCATGATCTCTTTTAACAAATATCCTGACTACTTTAGTCACTTAGGACATCTCATTACACAGAATACCTGTACACGCATGCATAGTTTAAGCAAAATGGGATTCTCTGAATTAAGCTGTTGCATCTTTTGTACCCATTCTTACATTTAGAAAAGCACAAAAATGCAAATGACTATGCTGAGAATCTACTTGGAAATTTGGATTGCCTACAAAAAATTCAAGAATTAGTCTATATTTTTACTAAACTTTTTAAGTGATACAAGATGAAAAAAATTCTTTCAAGTTGCAATAAACAGAAAAGCAATCACCAGATACGTATGTCCAGATAAGGGCCCGGACACAGAATTTCACCTAGAAAAATACTTTTACCAAAAGCAGTAACTAAAGATCTGCTACAATGGAAATTCACATGCAATTTTAACTACATTGTTTTCTATCAATAAAATCTTTTCACTTTGACTGATAACTGAATTGAAAAGAAAAATTCATCCCAAAATGTCTCTTGGCTTCAAATTAAATTAGGGAGATCAAGAAAAAGGAATTAATATTAAAAAGTCATTTAACATAAGCACATTTAAGGTTACATAAAAACAACAGAAGTTTTTGATTTTGGAAAAGTAAAACAAAGTGGCAAGTATGTGAGATGGCATCTTGATTCTGAACATTTAAAAGAAGAGAGAGAAACATTACAGATGTTAAGATAAAAGCTCTTGGCAATAAATTTAAACTTTGTATAAGCACACACACACAAAAGGAAAGACTTTTGAAAGTGATGTCCATGGAAGGCCTACTAAAGAGAAAAGCAGCAACAGCACAGAGGTTACCAAACCTACTCCACAGTAAGGTCTGTCAAAAGGCTTAAATTTTGCCTCTTCCCAGGAATTTTATCTGCTTAACATATTTAATTAAAAAAATTCACAAATCCTGCACAAATACTCCCACTGTACTTCCATATTGCTAAAATTATTCTCAAAAATAGCTTGATTTAGACTCTTAACAGTACTATTCTTTCCAAACAACAGCTCCTACTCCCCTATGACCTTAATGGAGAATTAGCAAATTTCCTGTTTCAGTTTGGAAGGACTCCTTAGCATCCTCCAACAGGTCAACATCTGTCAACAGGATGGTTTTATGTAAGAGTACTTCCAGCCTAGTAAAAGTAGTCAGTGAACAATAAATATTAGTGATGTGGATTTCATTTGGTTTTTAGTAACATATAAAAAGTCAGTGTGAAAATAATTCTATTTTAAGTTTGAGGAGAAGAATAAAGGAAACAGTGAGCAAGGTACCTATCGCAACATTTAGGGTGGGAAATGTAATTTCTAAAAATTAAAATGAAGAAATAGAAACTTCACTGAGAATATTTCATTGCATACCCTCAAGAGTAAAAATTCTTTTCTGTCTTTGGCTGGTTTGTTCAAGTGTCTATTCTCATAGCAAACACTGAAATGGAAAAAGAAAAAAAAAAGTGATTCTGCAAGTAAAGTTTTTAGACATAACTTACTAATTCACAAGCTCTACTGCATTTGACCTCCAAGACTTATTTTATTGCCTAAGCACCAGTCCAAAGTAGAACTATGCCTTCATCTTAGCCTCTCTTCAGCTGAAACAAGAGATGCAAGACACTATCAAAATGGTTAACTTATCCTCTCAAATGAAGCCCCTAGAACTGTTATATTTCATCAGTCCCAAGAAGAAAAATAAAACCAGAAAGAATAAATAATAGCTTGAGTGAGGGCATCTGCAAGAATGAAAAACTGGAGCAATCACATTCTCCCAAACAGAGCATATAGGTATCGGTTCTTGGTATAGTTCTTTAAAAGTAGTCTATCTCCTTGAGCCAACACGATGGACACTAACTGCAAGGACAAGAGACATGGACCAAAGGAAACACAAACTCCCAGAAATATAGAAACTTCAGTCCTAAGAAAATCCTCTGACAATGAGGGAAGAGCAGCAGGAGCAAGCAGACACGTGAAGAAGTGCCAACATATCACTCTCTTGCTGTCTGAAGTAAGAGCAATTCCATTTAAAAACAGACATATTTGCAGATGGTCCATTTGCTTGAGTTGACACAAGTCACTGAAGAATAACGTATAGAACTAGCATGCTTATAAAAAGAGAAGCACTGGGAAAACTAGTGCTTCTTCAGCTACAGAGATTCCTGATGATCTCTGGAATGTGAGAAACAGGCTCCTAATTGCAAGCAGGACACGTTGTCTAGCCTACTGTAAAAGAGGTATGAACCCTAGGCACCAACCAAAGAAGAGCTCGATGTACCTGACAGGTTTCCAATGGGAAGTATTCAAATAGATTCAAGACAGTACACACAGGGAAATTAAATTAGAAACTAGAAATCAAAATATCTGTTTGATAGGTAAGTATCATCTTATAGATCATAACCCATATAAAGGCATGAGAAAATTGACTTGTTCAAAACTGGGGTTTCTTCACAAGGTTAGGAATTTCAACGCCTTATTCTTGTTTTTAAAGCTCAACATCTTCTATAGTTTGATTCTTTAAAGCTTTGCCTCATACCAGGAGTTTGTAATAGTTCTGATTTTTAAAACCTTGTTTAAATTAGTTCACTGGACCTTCAGAAAACAAAGACCTAGGGAGAGAAATAAAATGTATTTTCATTCAAGACAAGTCACTGCCAGGGACCTGATGGGAACTGCCACTAATTTCTTGTATTGCTAGAAGCTAATGATGAAGAGTTGAACTATGTTCTCCTCAAAAGTCTCAGAAGATTACTCAGGTAAACCTTAATCTTAGCTTACCAGTACAAGCAGCTGTCTTACCCAGAAGAGATTCAGAAGCTTAAAAGAGCTTGCAGGAAAATTACGTATGTAAATTGAGGAAGTCACGTAAGATGCTGTCTGTGTCTGGTGGAGCAATGAATATTCTTTTTCCTGGGTTCTATGATTTGATTGCTGAAACTTATGGTTCACCATACATGTAGCAAATTTAAAAAGCCAGATGCTAGCAAATCAGTGGGAAATTAGTGGGAAAATGAAAACTTCATGAGAGATATCTAACCAGCCATTAGCACATAGGCCTTGCTAAGTAATACAGAGTTATTAAATACAAAGAAATTCAGATTTGCTTAGACTGCTCTATGGAAAAGAATCTTGGAATCGCAGTTTATCTAAGTGCACATCAGCCATAGAAGTTGCACCTGGATTCCAAGCTGAGTCTGAAGTTTTATTTGGGAAGAACACAGCTGCAAAAAAAAACACTACATAGAAAATCTTGTTTATTTGCTAGTAAAGCTAGTTCAAACAGGCTCTATGATACTTATACACGCTTCCTTTCACAGTGAGAAGCTGCATGCTCTACCAGTGAGAATGATCAATTACACACTCTAAGGGAAAGAAAGGTCAGGGATGACTGTAACCTGCAACACCATAATAACGATTCCAAAAGGAGAAATGAGATGAGGGGAGGAGTTCCATGTTCCTGTCTGACAAACAGAAAGACACTGATACCAGAGTCATGTTAGTCAGGCAAACCTCTTTGAATCACACAAAAGGTAAGAATCAGTATCCTTACTGAACCATATGTGTCTGAAAACTTTATACAATGCCTGTCTAGAAAGAAGAAGCTGTGTGAGAACAAGTTATAGAGAAACTTGTTTTCTATATATCCAGATCACAGTCGCTCAACTGGGAGTCAAATGGGAACACTTTCTGGTCTAGCTTGGAAAGCTTCTTGTCAGGTCCAAGTCACAGACATCGATCTTAAGGATAGATCCAAAAAGTGGGTTCTCCAGTATTTACAAAGTGTTTGCTTATCCAACATTGAAAACATTGGTTATTCAACAAGATTCAGTCACTCGTTACTTCCATGTGCACCTAACAGGATATATGAAGGCAGACATCTTAAGTAAGAAAACTCAGAAACTCAGGGAATCTCCAAAGTTTCCTTAGATATTCAAGCTGAGTCAATTTCAGTCTTCATTTAAAGAACAAAGATACCTGGGATCTGTTTCCATGATAGGACAGACAGAATTGTGACTTTTGAGAAATGGCAAATAAAAACGACTAACAAAACTTCAATACCAGCCTTAGAACTTGTGGGCAACCATGCCACATGTTTACTCTAATCCCTTAAGGTTCAGTCACTTTTTCCAGTATCCTGTTGCATGCCAATGCTAATGTGCTTTCCAGGAGACATTTTCTGCATGCTAATTTTGCAATACCATTTTCCAAACTGGCCTTTGTGGCTTCCACTTTTCTCAGCCCCTCACACTTGCTCTAAGTACTGCAATACTTATGAATACTGGGGCACTCCGTACTGAAAGTGTAATTCAGTATCCTACATCTGTGCAATGCCACAGCCACGAAAATGTAATCATTTGACATTTGCATTTACATCAAAATACCCTTTATCAGATAAGCAGTAAAGAAAACAACAGGAAAAAGAGAAAAGTACATTTACAATAGTTACTAAGTTTAGATACAGTAATAAAAGTAATTTTTCTCTTCTCTGCTTCTATTTAGACCACTTCTGCAAGATTTTTCAGTTTCATTTTACTAACAAGTTGTCAGGATGCTTACAGTTCCCCATGGCTGAGGTCCAATCCCTATGTGAAATGCTCAGCCAAGATAAAGTTTTAAGTGAAGAGGACACACATGTACCTCATAGCTGGATCATCATCCACCCACTCTGTTTGTGTGCTTCCATATTCACGTTAAGATCTTACTTCTTGCTACTTAAAAGGATTTCCCCATGACTCATAAATCAGGAGGTCGGTCTAAACACATCTTTGGGAGATGTGCTGACCACTTCCACCTAGTGTTAGAAATGCTGATGCCTCTTGATCATGGTAAGGTGGAGCCATCTCCTGTCCGGATAATAAACAACCTTTTAATAACTAAAGTTACTTAACTATGAACAATTCTTAACCACTGAAGTAAATGTTGTTTTAGCCTGATGAAGTGCAGTCAACCCTCACTATAAGCATTTCCTGTATATGAAGTCTAGAGTCATATGTCTTATTGACAGAGGAGCCATACTTGACCTGCACAACACCAGATAAACAACTACACTGGCATGGGGGCTACAAGGGAAGCCATATGCGTGGCTTTAGGTTAAAAAAAAAAAGTAAAACAACTAGGACTGCTAAACTGATATAGTTCGATTGCCTTTTGATAAATCCAAGTCCATTCCGATCTGCAACTCAGTTGCAGTTGGAGAACCCATCTGAACTGCTCTCCCTTTCTACAGCACTTTGAGGGGAAAAGGATGTCCCTTTTGGTTCTCATATTCAGTAGCTGGTAAACCCCTTAACAGTACATGAACTGACACTGTTAACTTTATACATGCACACAGACAAGATTAACATGTGACTTGTTACTAACTCTTGGTGAGGGCAACATAAGACAGTATTCAAACTTCAGTCTGATAGTGCGGTAAGAGTGAACAGCCTTCAAACTGGACTTGAATAATATGATGACATAGGAAATGACAGAGAGGAAGCTCCTCTCAGAGAGAAAGTCCTTTATGTCAGTGAGCTTAGCACCGGAGAAACGTGAAATTTGGAGCCACCACAGAGATAGCATTATGAAAACTGCAGTGCATAGAGGATATACAAGAAGTCACAGTAGCTAGAATTCCTAGATGCCAACTGTGCATTGTGGAGACACTAGAAAGCAGAGGATTAAGTAGGGGTAAGTCATCAGGAGCTGTGTAGTCATAGAAGACAAAAAGTAGTTTAAAGTTTAACCAGTAGCACTGTTAACTGGCTGAGGAATGTGTCCTCTCTCGCACTGCTTGGAGCTTTTTCAGGTCTTTCTTATGAGAACTATAGCTTACCTAACACTGCAGTTCATGGAGAAATTAGTAACAACAAGGAGGAAAAAAAAGCAGGTCTACGTGTTTGGGAGGGTTTGTTTTGTTTTTAGCTGGGACATAAATATCATGTTTCACTGACTTAGATACAGTAAGAAATTTAATACACCCACAGCCTTAAACTATTGCATGTACATATACCTTCTGCAAATACAGAGATGGACCATCACTCAAGTATTCTTTGTAGTCATGTCCCTATCATAGCAGCATTACCAAGCTAATATAAGATGACACTTTTAGCAGGACATGAAAAGGTCAATGCACTTACAGGCGGGGGAGCAGGAAAGGTAACGTGAAAGCTAAGGGAATGGTCTTTAAATGGTAACTCAAAGTCTCAGAAATATGGCAACATACTCAGTCTCAGAAATAAAATGGACCAAGTTATGGGGACATTTTTTAGGCCTCATGAGAAAGACTTAACTTTGAGAGACCCTGAGCTCCAGCTTCTAAGAGTTGGCAGCCTCAAACACATAAAACAAACAATAGAAAATCACTGCATTTCTGTGAACAAGACACAAAGTTTGAAATTTATGAACTAATAATTCTGTTTCTCATGGTAAAATCCACATTCCCCTTTCCTCCACTGTTTATCAAATGGCTTTCCCACTCAGCTTTTTGGCAGCTAGACACATCACAAGAAACACTATTTTTATATACAAATTGCTCTATATTTCCCAAGAAATCGTCTTTCCAGAGCAATGAAGCTAAAGGCTAAAATAAAAGACACTGGTTCCAGGAAACTGATTATCATAAATAGTAGTATCTTGATGAGTTCAAAACAAGTATCTCAAGAATTTGACTACTGAATCTTAGGCTAAAGAGGCAGAATGATAATAAGGTTCCCAATCTAAATTTTTCTGGTACAGTATGTGTTCCATGTCAAGACTCCATGTCCATGCAATGGTACACCACATTGGTATCACTGCAAACTGGAAAGCTAGCAGGTTAGACGCTGTACCAACAGCTATCTTTCAACTGAAGAGTCCCCAGAAACTTGCTGTTATTCTTTCTCTTCATTTCTAATTCCAGAAACTAGAAATGTCCTCTTTTAGACTATGTTCAGAATAACGATTGAAGGATAAAACCAGACTAATATTTAAAAAAAAAAAAAAAAAAAGGGCGGGGGGGGTGGCAGACTTTTTTTTCCACCTTCCTTTCTTTATAATATAGTCTATTAGATATAATTCCTCATAAGAGTGCCATCGTACAAAAAGAAAAAGATTCTAAATTTACCATTTCCTTTCATTACTGAAACACAAATATTTTGCCATGGACTTCTCCCTTATGTCCAGCAGAGGGTAGTAAAGGAACAGCTTTGTGAACTCCAAAAAAAGTTCATCCTCATTGCATATCAAAGAAATAGTGTATAACAAAAGATTGTAAGATTGCCTTTTAACCACTACTCTTCACACAAAATCACCTTAAGAAGTTCGCTGCCGTCATCAAGAAGTTAAGTATACACATTTTCTAACCAAATGCCCATTAACACAAGCTACTCTGCATAGAAGTTGAAATAGGACACATCTCCTGTGTCCATCTTCCCACAAAAAACAAATTTCAATCTATAAGCTAAAAATTTCATGGAGAGAAAGAAATATAGTGCTATTTCATAAAAAAATGTAGACCGTTCTGTCTGGGGTGTACTACTTTAAGGCTTCTATATCTGAACGGAAAACCACCTCAAATATTGACATCATAGGCAAAAATAAGAGTTGTATTTAACCACAGCTCGAAGTACAGGACTGGTTATCAGAACTTTATCCATATTTCTAACATGGGTAATACGTATTCCCATACATTGAGGAGTTTTAAATTGCTTTAAATTGAGAGCTAGAACACCACAGAACTATGTGAGAATAACACCAGAAGGGCAGAAACACAAGGAAAATTTGGCACRCTGCCACACAGTGAAAACTACTGCCAAGACTTTCATGCCCTTCTTTAATACCTCTTTCACAATGTATGGGAAGAATTTGGCAACTAAGAATGTGATCCACAGAAGCTAGCATGCTAGTGAGGCAGCTGTTAAGGCAGAGAATAGGAAATTCTACGGACAGCAATGTGTTTAAATCCCAACAATCTCCAGGCTTCACAGAAGCACTTCCTTCTACTTGGGAATGCAGCAAGCCCTTTTACACGGGCATAGTCCTTTCTTTCAAACGCAATTAGAAGGGAAGATCGCAATCATTTCCCCTCCTTTATGCAACAAGTCTGTCCTTGAACACTCCTCCATTTCCTTCCCTTACAGCCTCCAAGACCAAAGTTCCAATAACTGAGCTATAGAGGTGAAGAGTAGTTTATCCGGTCCCTTTGGTTGAGGTCTTTTCACTGTTCCACCATGAAGGACAGATAATACTTTTGCCTGATTAAGCTCCAGAAGGTAAGAGAGGAAGAGGAATGACAAATTTATAAATCAAAGAAGGTTGCAATTAGGTTTCAAACTCTGTTAACACTAAACCATTCCTCAGTATATAACTCCTTGGAAGAGGATTATAGGTGAGAGAGTGTCATAGTTTAACCCCAGCCAGCAACTAAATACCACGCAGCCGCTCGCTCACCACCCTCCCCCGCCTCTGGTAGGATGAGGGAGAGAATCGGGAGGACACACGAAGGAAAACCCGCAGGTAGAGATAAAAACAGTTTAATAATGGAAGTAAAACAAAGTAGAACAGTAATAATAACAATGATAACAACAACAGTAACAGAATATACAAAATAGGCACTGCACAATGCAACTGCTCATCACCTGCCGATTGCGTGTCCTGAACCGCGAGAGCTGCTGCCGCCCCCCCGCCCCTGTTTTTACACTGAGCATGATGTCACATGGTATAGAACACCCCATTGGGTCAACCAATATCCCAGCTGGGTCAACCGCCCCGGCTATGCTCCCCCCCAGCTCCCCCTTCACCTGGCAGAGCATGGGAGGCTGAAAAGTCCTGGTGCAAGCACCACCCAGCAACAACCAAAGCATCAATGGGCCATCAACGTTCCTTTCATTACCAAACCCGAAACACAGCACCCCCTCCAGCTACTGGGAAGAGAGTTAACTCTGTCCCAGCCAGAACCAGGACAGAGAGCAACTTAAAATAGATTTTAATTAACCTGAATTTTGAACTTCAGAACCCCTGTAGCCTTTCATGACCACAGAAAAGGCAGAATAAATTTTGCTCCACAAATAGCGATGCAGATTACTGGTACCTTGTAAGATGCCAGTGATGCTGTTGTCACATCTGGAGTTTGAGTCCACTATCCAGTATGAAGTYTACAGTAATCAATGCTGTCTACAGTAATCAATATTGAAAGTTTAAAATATCTAGTCCTTTTGCTTCTTAAAGAATAAAGGTATTTTCAGAGATGCTCATTAGTTAATCTCTCTTTGACTTCAAGAATAGAATGGGTAAGTTATTATTGTAGGCCCTTTCAGACACTACACACATGCAATTTACCTTTGAGATGGTAAAGTGAGATGCAAGCTGACTAAAGCATATGCATTGCAGTCTAACTTAGACTTTTTTTTTTTTTAATTCAGAGGGACTTGTGCTATTTTGCTTTAACTTTTGAATGCAGGAGGTTTCATCACATACTTTCCTTAATCACTGCTTAAACAGCTATACTTACAACAAGTACCACAAGACTGATTTTTCTGTAGTCAGAAAATGTTGTTTTCTCACAACTTTATTAAGAAGTTTCTTTATTAAGAAATTCAATAAGTTAAACGAATTTAATAAAAATTAAGCAGCAATGAAAATATCTTAGCTGACTGTGGTTAATAAATAGCACTCCCTGACAAAACCATCTCAAGGGCATAGCAGTTATACCTTTTCAAGGAACTGAGTGCTTCTTTTTCAAATTCACAAACGGTGAGTACAGCCACTCAAAATATTGAGAAAGATAAATAACTTGCTGCCTTGCTCCTCCTCCTTCCAGCTCATGATTCCTATGTTAATATATTAAAAGCCATGAAGTCACAAAAAAAGCCCTTGTTCAAGTACTTGGAAGCAAAAATCTTTGTTTTTAAAAGGGCTATTGGAACCTCACAGTACTCAGCACTTTCCAACTGAAGGTAATTCTGCCTAGGCCAGTATGTGCAGCTCACAATACTTTACAATAGATTTCCTGTAGATCTGTTTGAGGGCACAAAAGTCTACCTTGTTGGTCAATAAGTCAGTGGGTTTAGTTGATGAGCTTTGATCTTCCCTGTAGGAATTTTCTTTTGTACTTCACCTTTAATGCAGAGCTCTACCTACCTAGCAATCAATGCTTTAAACACTTCTTTTGCCTTTAAGGGAAAAATAACAGAGAACAAACACAGCTGAAAACTGTATGTCACTTTAAGGGCTCCCAATACCCTGCAAGTGCCAATTCTTTAAAATTTGTTGAAGAAAATATTTAAAGATGCCTTTGGCAGAAAACTTACATCAGGATAAAGAATCATTTGGTCACTATGCTTTTCTGCAGTGACTAATGTTCTACCAAGAAAGTCTTGGTCCAGACTGTACATAGAGGTAACGTAGTTACTACAAAGCCTATCAGTGCACAAACAAAATGTTGAAACTTAGGAGAGAACTAGCAGTTTATTAAAAGGAGCACATTTACAAGATATTAGTCCTAAAGACTTGAGACTTCTCAGCAACGGGTGTCACTCAACAGACAGGCAAACTAAAACTGCCTGTAGCATTTAAGTCTAGATAGGAAGAGGTTGCTGTAATACCACCGTGATATTCCAGTACGCTATTCTCCCTACCTAGCACATGTGGAGACTTTCTCAGCTCCACTAGATTCTCCATCGCAAATTCACTAATTCTCAAAATCTGTTCTTAAGCCAAAAAGATAGGAAGATAGACAAATTAGGAGGTTAGGGAAAATGTACAGATTTCCTAAAGTTAAGTTAGCCTTGTTTTCACGCTTACATAAACCTTTTCCCATCTGCTGTTCAAACACCAGTCTCAAGTCAGGCACACAGTGTAAGTGGCATTCGCCTGGTTGAGCCTTTTCTGCAAAACAGATGTTCAACATTTTGTTAATCCAGTACATAGAATTCAGAGCCTAACTGGGAGGTTCGATTCCTCAAAAACGAAATTGCTCAGTGTCAGCAATAGCAATAGTCAAAAAGCCTTACTTCAAGTTCTTTTTTAAGTCGCTCCTCTCGTTCAGCGCTGTATTCAAGCTCACTGGCCTGGTGCCTCAGCAGCTCAGTACACCCCTTGTGCTCCACCTCCACATCTTCCATTTTCTTGCGTATATTTTGCAGTGCATTATTCTGCTCCTGGAAAAAATAAAGCATTAAGAGATACTTTTACTAAGATGAAGTATTATAGTAAAGAGTTCAAAAGAGGAATACTTTGTGAATGGAGACCACATTAGAACAGGTCATTAAAATCTAACACATTTAGCACATGTCAGCAGAACCATTTACCCAACAGCAGACATGCTCTTCATACAGCACCAGATAAAATATATTAGTTCAAAAATCACTATGAACATGACCTTCTGCAGTAATACTAAAATCAGAGCCAATTGCCCACTGGAAATCTTACTCTCTAAAAAGTACAAGGCTGCTCTTCCAATCCCTTCTCTCTCCCAGCTCAATGGCAATGATGGAAAGGGAAACAGTTAAAGGCATTTGACAAAACGATACATAGGGACAGGAGTTCTGTTTTGTTCTGGTTTTAATTGTTAGAACTGGAAATCAAATCAGACATTTTTAGAAACAGTTACTCCCATAAACTAAATAATCTTCATTTCTGCTATTCTGAGAAAGACATCCTTCTGTCTAGAAACTGAATTACTTTATAAAATTATCTCCACAAACTACGAAGTTCTCAGTAGAATAAAATAACCAAGCTGTTCCCCACTTCAATTTCTGCATTCAGAAGTTGAACCAAGCTACAGGCTGGGATAATTACTAACACCACTGGACTCGGCACCTCTGTGGAGTCACTGTTACAAAATCTACATTCACACCACACCACGCTCGGAGGAAAGTAGCCAAATAATGAACCCCCAGTAGTCTAGCACATACTTAAGCTGGAGATCCCAGAAGTCTCAGAAAGAATAGCTTTGGTCTAGTGGACAGGAATAAGCTTTTCCGTAACTAGCATCAGAAACAAGCTATAAATCCAGTGATTTAGTTGGAGGACCTTTGGAGACCCAATTTGTTAAAATGACTTTCTGTGAAAAACACAGAAAGATTACAATAAGTCCTCCTGTTCATTTACTCCAATATAATGGCAAGAGACTTTCTGTGAAAATAAACCAGTTGGTCTGCAAATTCTGCTATTACCCTTACATCACATAATCGTGTTCCTAGAAATTACTAATCATAAGGCATCTGCAGAGCCGGGAGGAAGAGGAGGAGAAAATGAATTATTCATATACAATGATTCTTTGGAAGATTGAAGTCTGACAGAACCATGTTTATACATGAAGATCAAAGAAATACGAGTCTTTTCCAAAGTTTGGAAAACAATTTTTGGAAGTTCCTCCAGACTGAAGGTAGAAAGTTTTGGCCACTCAAATATGACAATAGAGGAATCACAACTCTTCTACAGTGCTAAGTGTTAGCAATTAGTAACTGAAAAAATTAAGCTTATTTTCGCTCTTCTTTCATGCGCAGGCACTATGACACGATTTTTTGGCATCCTCTGAAAAGATAACAAGGAACATGCATGTGAAACACATGTAAAGAAAAAAATGGGAACCCCAGTAAATCAAAATATCGCAAAAATAGTATTCCTGGATATGGACTAAATTTAAGCTAATCCCCTAATTTTGCCTGTAATATCAAGCCAATGCACAGGTTTCTTCCCATCAGCATGCTAAAAAAAAAATGTTAACCATTTTTATAGAAATATACAACTATTCACACTCTCTCCACACTGGAAAGATACAGAGATATTTAACTCTTCACGTACATCTTCCAGACATTAACAAAAGTGAGCTGGGACAAACGTGCATGAAATAAGTAATACATAGTTTGCTGCAAAATACTACATCAAGACTTAACAACATTTTATACTGGAAATATAGTTAACATTAATCAGACTAAAACTGACATGGATACATCAAGCTTGTGATACAAGTCAACATGAGTTGTAGGGTTTCAGAATCTTAAAGAAGTCTCCAAACTTTTGAGACTTGATATGAAACTGTGCAAGACGATCCCAGCAGTCACCTGCACTTAGAAGGTTCAAAGAGAAACATACTTCACCATGTTAAAAAAAAAAAAAAAAGTCTATACACACGTATACCTGCATGTCATATACACACTTACTATATATATCTGCTTATGAAAAACATAGCTGACTTTTTTTTAAAAAATGTGCGTAAGCAATACGATTTCACAAGTAGTCTAAGGAAAAACTGAGTGCTTCTGTGAAGGAATATTATATTCTGACTAACCACAAGGTGATGCTATTGCACTTACGATTGAACTTCAACATCTTTTATTATGAAGCGGATGGCATGCTAAGCACACCCAATAGAGCACACTACAAACCTGTTAGAAACCAGAGTGGATTACTTTCCCTCCATATCTTAGAGACACATTTCAATAAGTTAAGCTGACTTCATTTTCATGCCTACCTCAGCATTTTCATAGCCAAGTTCAGAATTACAGTTCATGAAGTGCAGCTTTTCCAACTAGGATTTGCACACATGCTTAGAATATCATTTCCATGTACATATTAAGACCAAAATTAAACCCACTTTATCTAGCTTTCATTTCATAACTCGAAATAACTATAAAAGTATTTAAAACAAGCCTGGAAATACCAATGCAAAAGACTGGAACACATTTGAAGTCATAATTTATAAACCCAGAACCTTCTGACATTTATCTGACAAGTTTAAATCAATTAAGCTTTCAAGCAACAAGTAAGGCAGTCAATTCCGTATTTAACATTTATTTATGTATTTTTTATTTGCTGGAGCAGTCCATATTTAACATTTATTGATGCATTTTTAATTTGCTGGAATTTTATAACTATACATAAAACCTATGACTAAGGCGATGGGCAGGGTAACAGCTATAAAAACAAAGAGGGAAAATAGAACGTTTTTACTATTGAAAGCAGGTGAGGAGTTGACACCTAGTAGTGAATCACGTTTTCCTTAGGAGTGAACAATTTTGTAGCTTTAATACATTTACCAGCCAAACACCTGCCTCTGCAGATCACCTTTACTTCTGAATATACATCCATGCAACGTCCCAAGCGATCCACGGCTCCTTTTGATCTGAGGCCAAACATCACTCGAGAGAGTGTACCTCTCCAACACTGCTCTTTTTRTAGAGCATTAAACTCACCGAATGTGGCTTCTACAAAACTCTGTATAGA
Source organism: Oceanodroma leucorhoa (assembly GCA_030449065.1). Classification (NCBI taxonomy): domain Eukaryota; kingdom Metazoa; phylum Chordata; class Aves; order Procellariiformes; genus Oceanodroma; species Oceanodroma leucorhoa. Next base: position 2,499,998 of record JASVER010000052.1, read on the forward strand.
ACAAAAGATATTTGAACAAAGTCCATTCCAAAGCCTCCCCAACCTAACTCAGCCTACTGTTAGCTAGAACTCAGAGCCAAAGTTCCACTCTTAGCCTGCTTTACCTGGCAACTTAAAAAAGAAAATTGTATCTAAAAACAGGTTTCTTCATAGCCTATACCTAACCCTACTTTTTTAAGCATCGACTTTGAAAGAAAACTGCATCGTGTTGCTGTTGGTTTGAGAAGGACCTTAGAATATCATCTGTCAATCAACTCATGTTTTTCTCTGAAATCCTCTCTTTCCTTGGCTTTCTCTTCTTTTTTTTTTTTTTGTTTAACTATTCCTTTATGGTTCTCCTAACTGTTCCTTCAAAGCATTGTTCAACATACCCACAAAATTACTGGGGAAAGGAGGGAACTTCCTTTTTGTCCTTCATTTAGAGAAAATCCAGTTCAATGGGATCCTTCTCCACCATCAGGGCTCCTGGTCATTAAGATAACAACAGAGTGCAACTCCTTTTGCAGCCCATGCACAGAAACACTGCATATCCACACACTACCTGATTTCTACTTTAGGTCTCATTATTGCACCTCTCTTTCCAGATCTTGCCTTCAAACAAACAGCTGAGGAGTCAGTACGCAGTACTTTTGGAATACACGTGTCGTGGTTTAACCCCAGACAGCAATTAAACACCACACAGCCGCTCGCTCACCCCCCCACTCCGATAGGATGGGGGAGAGGATCGGGAGGGCACACGGAGGAAAACCCACGGGTAGAGATAAAAACAGTTTAATAATGGAAATAAAACAAAGTAGAACAGTGATAATAACAATGATAACAACAATAACAGAATATATGAAACAGGTGATACACAACGCAACTGCTCACCCCCACGTTCCGAACGAACCACCCGAACCGCGCGCCCCCCCCCGAAGGAACCGCCCCCGGTTTTTAAGCTGGGCATGATGTCCCATGGTATAGAATACCCCATTGGCCAACTGGGTCAACCGCCCCAGCTATGCTCCCCCCCAGCTCCCCCTGCACCTGGCAGAGCATGGGAGGCTGAAAAGTCTTGGTGCAAGCACCACCCAGCAACAACCAAAGCGTCAATGGGCCATCAACATTCCTTTCATCGCCAAACCCAAAACACAGCACCCCCTCCAGCTACAGGGAAGAGAGTTAACTCTGTCCCAGCCGGAACCAGGACAACGTAATTAAGGGATTCTCTCTGCCTTGTTTAAGAGCTGTTCCTACAGGTGCCATATAGAATCTGACCAACAGCACCATAACATAGTACAACAGGTAGGTTTGCTGTCAGAACCTGGCTATCAAGCTGCCAGGTAAGGATTGTTTTGTGTCATTTGGGAAGACTGTTTGGCACTGTCCCAGGCTTGGAGCTGACCAGGTGGGAAGAAAGCAGGACTAATTTTCTACTGCTTGACCAAGGCCCAGACCAACTGAGACAAGTCTGCCGCATCTCATCAGAGGGATGGAACGCCTCTCCTATGAAGAAAGGTTGAGAGAGCTGGGGTTATTCAGCCTGGAGAAGAGAAGGCTTTGCGGCCTATCAGCACTTAAAGTGGGCTTAGAAGAAAGATGGCGGCAGACTTTTTAGCAGGCCCTGTTGCGACAGGACAAGGGGGGGATGGTTTTAAACTAGAAGAGGGTAGATTTAGACTAGATATAAGGAAGACATTTTTTACAATGAGGGTGGTGAAACACTGGAACAGGTTGCCCAGAGAGGTGGTAGATGCCCCACCCCTGGAAACATTCAAGGTCAGGTTGGATGGGGCTCTGAGCAACCTGATCTAGTTGAACATGTCCCTGCTCACAGCAGGGGATTTGGATTAGATGACCTTTAAAGGTCCCCTCCAACGCAAACTATTCTATGATTCTATGACTTTTTCCCTAAACCAGAAAAACCCCAACCCACCACACACTTTGCACCAAAAAAGTTCCAGCCATCATCTCATGCAACTTTCCAACTATTAATATACCATACCTGCAAAACACTTTCTAGTTTGGTTCTTTCCTTACGAAGTAATTCATGTTCACTGTTGCAAGTTCTGCAGATATCATCCTTCTCACTCACAAGTCTTTGCTGTTGTTCTTTCCACTTCTGCTGAGCAATATGAAATGTCTTCTCAGTCTCTGCCACTTTCTGCTGAAGTTTTTCATTCAATACTGTTGTTTACAGAAAAAAAGAAAGAATACAAGTAGCATTGCAAAACATGTTCAGGAAAAAAAAAAATGTATATCATCATCAGTTCTTTTGTGTATTGTGATATCCTGTGGAACACTGGAACATTAACACTTCCAGAACCAGACAGCACCACCTTCACTACAAAGAAATAATCAGATTTTGTGTTCCCATAGCATCTTTCGCACAAGGACATAGGAATGCTTTAGAGATTTTTACAAATTAAAACTTCTCTCCTCTTGGAAAAGAATAAAAACTTGAAATAACTCTTTCAGGTGAGGCCTCTATAGCATGGAGGACTTAATTTCAGATCTCTAGAACAGCTTATTTCCAAATGTCTATTTGATATAGATATTAGTCTGTATCAATTAATTTTGAGCTCAGTTTAAGTGATAGCAAAGATAGGCACCTGTCCCATGAAAGGGACTATAGGGAAACCTAAGGCAGGTTGGGCTAGCGAGCAAAAGCTTAGCTTTTCCAAGGAAATTTACTGCTGCTCAAGAGATTTAAATGCCCTGAGATAGGGGAACATTGTATATACTCTTCTGCAAAAACTTAAATGCTGCAGAAACCTTCATTACCTATGCCTATTTATTTAAGCAGTTTGACTAGGAACTTTGCTTTATTTTACAAACAGGCTTTCAGATGAAAGTACTTTGTATCAGCTTTTCATTTTGCTGAACAAAACTAGCTACATGGGCATTTAAGTAACCACCACGTTCTAACAGATTTTTATTTCAAATTCATCCCAGTTTTCTGAAATTTCTGGAGTCTGAGATGGATAAAACAAACAGAAGAGGCACATTAAGACAACATAGAGAATCAGTGAACATAATGATGGGAAAGGACTGTCAGACAGCAGAAAGTCAAGCCTCACTGAGAACAGCAGAAAAACAATTTGGAGGAAATACTGAAGAGGACAATCCACAAATGAGGCCTTCTGTCCCAGGAGCTAAGTCGAGGTCACATCAAAGCACCAAATGAGGTGAGGAAGGCTCCAAGTGACCAGGGAAGACAAGCGGTAAGTTACAAACTGCAAAAGAATTGAGAAGCAACACCATGATGATTTGACTTCTTTGGCACCTGTCACAGATAAAAAAAGAACAATTTGAGGAATTTCAACCAATGTAGTTTACTGTCAGTTAACAGACTTCTAATTACTGATTCTGGTATTGAAAGAAGCTAACACACACACATACATTTAGGAAAAGATCCCTTGCCTCTGCAAAACCTCTCCTAACCTCTTTTTGTTCTCCAGTCCCCTCACTACACGTTAGCCCAGTCCCTTCAGGGAGGTGACAGGCAGCGCAGAGGACTGGGGTCACTGCACTGTGGTTCCTCCATCAGCAACAGCCCCTTCTGAGTCCTGCCTCTTGGTGCCTGCATAGGCAGTCACTGCTTTGGCCCCAGGCCCTGCTCAGGCTGCTGCTCTGCTCCTGTTTCTCCTGCTGTTTCTTTTCTTCCTCTTCTTCTTTTTCTCTTCCTCTCCACATTTACCACCTTTTCTGAAACACGTTTTGGCAGAAGCACCACAGGCACTCTCTGGTGGGCAGTTTAGCATGTGGTGGTGGGTGGGTTTGCCCGTTGTGGAGCTGGCCAGGACCAGCTCTGGGCAGACCCAGACCTCTTTCCTCCTGCACAGGTTGCCCTGCAGACCCGCACCCACCGCCAACACCTGCCAGCTCTGCCCAACACAGCAGCCAATGGGGTTTCTAAAGTGAATCACAAAATGAGATTTGAAGTATTTTAAAATATGCACACAAAGTACTCACTTCTAAACTGGCAAGCAAGCTAGCAGTAAAATGAGCATGCACAGAAAGTAACACAGCTTTCCTCTAAGTGAGAAACTAGCAGTTCAAGTCTTCAGCTTGTAATCGCAGGGGAATTTCCAAAGGGGCGAAAAATGCTTTCTTCCAGTTTGCAATCTATAAGATTTTTTTTTTTTGGGTGTTCTCCAAAGGAGTGAAAAGTTAAGTTTTCTAATTATCTTAAAAACACCTGGTACTTTAAGTACTTGCAAGTTTCCGAGTCTCCTTCCATTCTTGGAAGGACAAAATCTCCACGAGGAGTGCTCTAAACTCTTCATGGAACATCAAAGGTTCAGCAAACTCACAAATGCATCTCCTGTACTAGATTAAAAAGGTATTATACTTACTTCGGTAATTAAAAATACGCCTCACTTAAGAGTGTAAGAATGAGAAATATCTCTCTCTCTATTGAGGAGGATCAAGGAAATCTGAGTTTCTGAATACAAAACTAGTAGGAAAAAAGTGTCCAGATAAAAACTTTCCCTTCCACATACTACTGTCACAACATGCATGTTCCATTAACTACAAAAAGAGAAACAAGGATGATAAGAAACCAGACATGAGCAATGAAAAGCTTGAAACCTTTAAAAAGAAGAAAGAAGGAAGCAGTACGATGAGAACTTCTGGAAAAAAGTCATTGGAAACAGTGCAAACAAATGAACAGGAATGGACTTCTCTTCTTTTTTTCCCCTGAAACGTAAAAGGAAGAACTGCTGGACATAGCGATAATCAGGATGTGGAGACAGCCACCATGACTACAATTCTGTAGTCTGAAACAGGAGACTGAAAGAGGGAACAACAGAAGGTAAGGGGCAAGAGGAAAACAGGTTGATAGGTTGAGCTGTCTCACACATGAGACAGCAAGAGTTCTGTAAACTCTCATGAGTTTACAAAAGCAGATGGATAAGAAATGGGAAAGATAAGACTTGAAATGGACTCAGTCTTTGTTCCATGTTTGCTTTTTTGAAACTTACTTTGCAGTTCCACAAGTTTGTTTTTTGCATCACCTAACTCCTCTTCTGCAGCATATGTTTTCAGACGAGCACCTTTTCTGGTAATTGCCAATTCATATTCCAGACTTTGTCGAACAGCCTCTCCTTTCTCAATTTCCGACCGTAATTTGACTATCTGGCTTTCATAGTTGGACAGCTAGAAAATAAATTTGTTTCAGAAAACTGGCAACAATGTTCCTTTGAAAAAATGCAATGTTACAGAAAAACACCTACAGAATATTTTTAAAAGATATTTTGAATTGCATTTGCAGCTTCTTATTCCACTTGAATTTGAAATAGTCTTGCAAATGCACATTTATGGAGATTTTAAATACTTTTACTGTTTTTTATGCAAACTGTTCCTATTCCTAGATGAATTTCATGTATCTTAAACATACCCCTCCGTTTTTCCAAAAATACACTACCTTAAGAAAACAGAAGTCATAATACTGTCATCTTCCTGCACCTCAAAGGAAAAACTGCAGCAACAGAAACATTGTATTCCATAGGCAATTTTCTGGTAACTCTATTGAAATTTAACACTTAGAAAAACAGTCATGTTGGCATGTTAGACTATCAGACATCTAATAACTCACAATTATACTTATGAACATAAAATTCAGTCCAATAATGTTCAGTAGTCAAACAGAATGCTATTAAATTTAACAGACAACAAACTAAGAATGGAAAATGCTTCAAAAAGTGATCTTACACAGATTAAGAAACATAGTCATTGCTGCCAAAAACTGGGTCCAGAAATCAAGTCCAAGCTATTTCAACACAAGAAGGTGGAAAGTAAAACATGTATTTCTTCAGAATGTCTACAAAGTAGCCCTTTCACTTCAATAATATCATGTGTATGTAATTTGAGCATTTTCATCATCTGTAACCATACAGAAATGAATAGGGAAAATAACCCCAGTCTCTCAAGTAGTTTATCTACTTAAAATGCAACCTGACTTTGTGGTGCAAACCACAACAGCAAAATGGTGTTGTGCACAAGATCCTTGTGCACACCCAGCTTGCAAATTCTCAATGTAACAGGTGATTTGTTTGGGTTTTTTTTTAAATCTAGATAATTCCAGGGATCTATTTTATAGAACTACCCACAGCTGATGGGCAATGGGAAAATAACAAATTAACTCAAGCACAAGAGCAAGTCCTTGTGGGAGAAGCAGAAATCTCTTAATTGGGGTACACACCCCAATAATAAATGGATATGGAACAGCAAACTTGGTTTTTAGCCCAAAACAGATAAATGAGCACCCACATCAACTGCCCCTAGCAAACTGCTAAGAGCAGAATTGCTACCCATAGTAGTAATAATACTTCCGCACCAGCACAGTTTAAACCAGGACATCAGCTGTCAGATTGGCATTGGCATTAGCAAGTGCAGGAAGTGTTCCTAGTAGCAACAAATACGAAGCTGATTACAACTACTGCTGTACTCAGTGCCCACCCTTCCTTATGTATACTAGTGCAAAAGCTGATATTCAAGCTAAAGAAAAGATGAACTAAGTATTTTCTTACTACTACTTCATTTCAATGCTAGTTTGCTACAACAGCATCAGGGAAAACCTTTGTAATGTGGGTAAATTACTTCCCTATGAATGAAGTTCTCATTAATAAGTATGAAGTTATTGATGAACACAACACCACATTTGTACATTACACATTGTTATAGTTATTGAAAATAACTGCAATAACTGCAAATTTGCACAAGCTGAGACACTGCAAGACCACTAAAGGATATCCTAGCTGGATTTGGTGTACACATACAGAAAAATACTGTACTAGGTTTATGAGTTGCAAATGATCTCTGCAGAATTAAAATGATACTCTAATACCCTGCAATAAAATATAAGAACTAAATAAGATCTTTTTATGAGGCTAGATTCAAGCAGTGGCTTTTACTTATTTGTGTCACCAGGCAATTTTATGTAACAACTACTGGTAATGGCAGTGACTCCTTTCCCTGCAGAAAACTTGCAGTCTGCTTGGTGAAACCTTAACTATTAACAATGCCAGCTGAGGTGCTAAGAGTTCCTACCAACAAGTATGAGAGGTCTGTACAGCGTCAGACCTGTTACCTTCCCAGTTATTTTTCAGCTAATGACTGTGCTTTTGACACACCATGCAAGAGTATTATTTTAATAAAACAAGATTACATTTATTCCAAGAGTAAAATAAAGAAAACAAAAAAGTCCTTACTTCTTGGTTATGTTTAATGGTTAAGTCTAATTTTTCTTTTTTAGCTTGACAGAGTTTCCTTCTCAGATCTTCAGCAGTGTCCAATTCTGATTCATTGCTATTTTGTAGTAATTGTGACTCACACTTGGCGTTATGTAAGCTGCAAAATATGAATGTTTTCAAAAAACATGAGTATTCCTTTTAAGTTTTAATGCTCCCTTATTTTGATGATCCGATTGTGAGCCCAAAGTTCTAAACATCCACTTAAGTAAAATTACGCCACACAGTTATCATCATACTACTGCTCTTCGAAAAAAAGGGTTATATAGAATAGCTTATTGTGCAAGATATGAGAGATGCAGCAGCAGGAACTTAAAACAGATATTCCCTCTGGATTTCCCAAAGTTGATTTAAGCATAACATGTTTTTTATTATTTTTCATTATCTTTATTATTGATTCAATAAACTTTCAGGATGCTTGAAAAAACATCATTCCAATCACTTACATTAAAATGACCAGCAAGTCTTTGTTTGTCTCCTTCAGTAAGGCTTGTTTTTTAACATGGATTACCATCTCAAAACCACCTCTGTCATGAAACAAATGCGGGGNATACCACTTTTCCACATTTTTTCTTTGAATATATATACATATATATATTCCACATTTTTTCTTCGAATATATATACATTTAAACTTCACACAAGCAATTGATCACAAACACAACACAAATTAAAGGTCTAGTCCTCTAAAATACCCAGTATCTTCATTTCCACTACTATTTCAGTTAAAAGAAAATCTGCTTGGCAGTTAGCAGGATCAGCCCCTGAGCACCACAAGCAATATTAAAATAATCAAAACAACCTTTTATATGTAGAGTGAAAATAAGTATAAAAATACATATTTAATTAAACTAGTTTAATAATCTTATGTGCAATTATTTTGACTTCAAACTAGACAACTTTTAAATTTTTTCAGGAGTTAAAAATCAGTTTTCACATTATTTTATATATGTAAGACTGGCTGCAATAATTAGTTGCTCCACACAAAAGCACAAGTTGTCAGGACCTCTAAATATGAAATATACTGTAAAGAGAAACATGATTAAATTAACCATAAAGTTGGCACCATTTCATACAGAACTGAAAATACTAAAATAGCTTGCCTTTGTCTACGTGAAGTTTTAAGTATTAATTACAGAAATGACAGTCTAGCAGGATTTAATTATTTGTTTTTTCTAAATAAAAAATGACCACTTTACCCCTAGGTTTGTGCACAGACACCATTAACATTTTCCACAACTGAGAACTCTACCTGATGATACACGTTTTCTCACATAAGTTGACTAGCAAAAAAGACACAAATGTCATCAACAAGGGGAACAGTAATTTAGATTAAGTGTTGCCTTTAAAGACATTACTAATAACAAAGGATGAAATTTCAGGTTTTTAGCTGCAGCCTATAAATATTTTATAATTTAAAAAATACTAAGTCTATTTCCATTTAAAAACAAGACGGACTTCATCTATGAGATCAGAATAATTGTATGTCATTAGTAGTTGTTCCACAGGGTGCCATGTACTTACATTTTATATATTTAATAAATGTAGGAGACAAGGATCATTAAAACCTGCATGTACTGCAGAAAACCACAGCCACATTATTAGCTTTCAGTGGTTACTATGGGAGCCATACCCAAAGGAACCAACATAACTCAAAGGACAAAAGATCAGCAACAAGGTAAGTAAAATCAAGTATCATTATTTTATGCCACCCTTAGCTACTGCAATAAGAAGATATGGTGGTAAGCCAAGCAGGAAATAAGAAGGATCTGAACAGCCAGAGCATCTGTAAACTGTATAAAAGCTTGTTTGTGGACATCATAAAAGAGGTTTGGGAGACCTTTATTCTTTCATGGCTGGGGAAAACAGGTGCAAAAAAAGGCAAGTCAACTAATTCAGAGATGATGCAAGAAGTATCAATCTCAACTGAAGACAGCTAAAGGCCAGACAGCACCAAAGTTAGCAAAGCACGGGTTAGAGAGAAAAACGGAACCCAACTGAAAACTGGGGAGGACTAGGCCAAAGGAACAAGGGTTGTGGAATGGGTAACCATTTTGTCAGTTTGCGGGCAGCGAGGAGGTCGTTTTGCTTCTTTAAACCTGGTGATATTTAATACTTCTTGCATGGAGAGCACATTGAATGCAAGCAAGGGAATGAGTACTTTTTGTAAAGTAAATTAAAAAAAACACCTTTAAATCTTTAAGTAAATGACATAGGTTTATATGGCAATCAGCTTTCAAGAAAACTGTTCCTTCCAACTCCTCTATTAATTATCCAGGAAAAAAAAAGAGCACAATGGAGATACCTACACAACAAAACTTACTCAGTGGAAAATTTAACTATGTGATTAACTGTTCTGCTTAACTGGACCGAGGAGGGGAGAAACAAAGCACAAACAAGTTACAAAACATCAGAAGTAACAGCAAATTAGGGACATTATAGAAATTAAAAATGTGCATACGAGCATTAAGACACAACAGCACAACAGTAACTACCGGGGAAAAAAAGCATTAAACACCTTTTTAAAACAGCATTTTCTGCACAGCCTCTAAAGTCACAATGCCATTACTGAAAAATTAAAAATATAAAGCAGAAAACCTTATTTGTGTTCTTAGTATAGAATCAAATTGAATCAGCTACTTTAAAAAAAAAAAAAAAAAAAGGCACAAAACAAAACAACAACAAACCCCCCTCGAGGGAATATTACTATCTTAACCACTTAATTATTGTATTTGTCTGCTTAAACATTTTAAAGTAAAATAGAGATTGGCCTTAAGAATTCTTATTTCTGTGGTATTTTCTTTAATCATTACAGTGTCGCCAGTAGATGCAGTACTTTATGAAAGCTTCATACTACCTATTGTAGGAGATTCTTTCTTCCATATTCATATTACAGGTACAAGGGTTACAAGCATAAAGCTCTCAGAAGCTTAAATCAAAGACAAAACAACCACACAAAATCCCTGGAAAGTTTCACAGCATGTACAATTTGCAGTCTAACAGGAATTCAGAGAATGCTTTGTACTTCCATTTTCATCGATCATTGGTTTTGAACTAAAATACATATTTTACCAACAACAGCTTTTATCTAAGACACCATTTTTAGTAGTACTTTAAGATTCTTCAAGAAAGCATATAGAAAGGTGAAATAGCTTGTGAGTTCTACATTGCAGAATGACTCTTTGTAACTCAAAACCTTAAATTCACATTCACTTCACAAGTCAGCTAACTACAGTGATCATAGAACATTGTAGAAAAAGTTTTCCCTAGCTTTTCTTCCACATCTGGCAAAAAATGTACAGTAATTTTGTAACGGAAAGAAATTTTCTTTCATTTATTACCTAGCAGTAATGCTAAACTTCCCCAGCTGAAGGAGTGGTCTGCAGTCTGATTCCTAACCAAAGTTCATATTCATGGAAATTTGCTGTTTCTATATATAATTGGCAGTTTTGTATAATCAGACTTTAAATAGTGACAAATAGCTCTCACAGCTAAGATAAACAGAATTAATCAAAGTTTACTTTAATTGTGCCAAAGATCAAACACATATCAGGTTATAAAAAATAAGAGCCATGTGCAAGACTTAAAGCTGACTTCTGCCACCTCAGCTAATGGAGAAAATCATTCTGTAACTCCAGACCAGGGTTCCTAACTGCAGACAGGAACCCCCTCTATCTCTAAGTCACATCTCCTACAGTCGTGTGAGAATTCTTGCACATCGGATGGCCAGTATGCATGCCTTCAAGTAAGTCTTTTCATCTAGTGACTATATTGACATGGCACAGCTGGCACGTATCACACCGTATCTGGTTCTTCTTAGTCTGAGTTACATAATTTCAGGGGTCAGGAAAATAAACCACAAAAAACATGAACCATATTACTAGACTTAAAAAATACAGAAGTAGAGCTCACCATTTAGCTTCCGTGACAGCGCAGCTGACTGGAGAGGACAAACTCATGACGTCCAATATGCAGCTTTTTAAGTTTATAAACTCTGGAGAATGAACATCATCTTCAACCATATATACTTTTACTTGACAAGCTTCAAAGATTACTCTTTTCCATATCATAAAAACATTAAAACCTGTAAGAGAGACATTTAGTTTATTTGGCAACATAATAAAAGAATCATTGTTAACACTCACGAACAGTTACCAGTGTTACTACTATGTCATGTGACCAACTACCACCAACTGTAACTTGACATCAGTTTAGTCAGCAAAAAGAATTGTGCTGCTAGTCCTCTAAGCTTGACTATTGTAGACGAAAAAAAATATATTTTGTAGAACATCCACTGCCAGGGTTTTCAGAAGGATGTCAATACATAATGTTATGTTTGCATAGAATGTTCATCTACATTCTCTGTTCTCCTAAGAGGATCACAAACTCCATTCCTCTTCAAAATAATTCTAAGGGAGATAAATGCATGTACTGTTATTTTTTAAGTAGGTCAATATCCAAGGTTTGCTGTCTAATAGCAGCCTTTAACATGGCAAGTCTTCTGTTTCATAAACCTGGAATTTTCTACTTGAACATATTTTTATTGTATTAGATATATCAGCAATATTTAGGGGTATACAGGAGGAATACTAAATTGAACTATAACTCAGCTCACCTTTAGAACAAACTCACTAGTTTAGTGTTACTGATAAAAAGAAATCCATACAGATAACATATTTATAACATACACCTTAAAAAAACTCCAAGCAAGTTGAATCGCAAACTCATTTACGAGTTCTTTCCATTAACTAAAGCAAGGTAACATGAAGAAAAAGCTGTATTCAACAGTCAAGATTAATGAGCCATGAAGGTTTGCTTTTGAACTCCATAGCAGATGGACATCCACACTGAAGTCCAAACCAAGAAACTACTCTGGACACCACCTTTACCATCCCTGGCTTGCACCCACACGTTTGCCACAATCTATTTCTGATGGACTGAACACAGAAGTACTTGGTGTAATATATTAACTGATTTTGTTCATTCCAGTAGCTAATAGTCTGCACTACAAATCTGGAGAAGAAAAAAAGGCATTTCTGCTTCAAACTATAATTTTAACAGAACATGCAGCAAGAATAAACCTGTTATTTCTAAAAACATTTTTTTTTTTTTTTACAGAAAAGCATAACAACTGGTGCCCAGGGTCATCATACTGCTTTATATTCAAACGCAGTTATTCCAAAGTATCTTTAAAATCAAGTGGAGTAATATGGGCAAAAAAGTACAATAAAGGTTAACAGTTTGCTTCAGGTTCTTAATAAAGAATATCTAGATGTATCATTTGTGATTTTTAAGATCTACCCATCAGATTTCACCTTGGTACATGTGTTCATAAGCCCCAAAACACATAACCACCATACAACTGTCACTCACGCTCCTAGAGAAAGCGACACAGCTTTCTTTCCATCTCAACTGAGAAAATAGTTGAAGCCCTCATTTTCAAAGTATAGACAAGTCTGTGGCACAATTGCTAGGCACATGTTAAGGCCCATTAAATTATTAGTAACTTGCAAACTGAAAACTCCAACTTTACATGACAGAAGAACAATCCTGACAGAGTATTTGCAGTGTTGCACTCAATAAAGATCAACTGCTTGGATAAAAAGAAATTGTGATATTAGGGTATGGGAAACCATACCTCTATCAATTGTGCCAAATTTTCACATTAAGATGTAGCTCTGAACACTGAGAAACTACTTTTTCATACCATCCTTTTACACTTTCTTGCAACCTACACCAAAATCTCATAATGAACAGTAGGGGAAAAAAAAATAGGTATAACTAAAAGACTTTCTCAGAAATCTGTTTTTTCAGCTCAAGAATAGAATTCACTAATTCTACCCAACAACCAATAGCTGCAGTGAAAAAAAATCTTAGTCTCAAAACACAATCAAAAGGTACTCTGTCACTCCCACATCATTCTGCAGTTTTAAAACTTCCTGAAATTACTCTGAAGTTACTTAGAAGGAAAAAAAAAAGTCTAAAGAATGTTTTCTGGGAGTGCTAATGATTTTGAATATGCAACCTTCCTCTGTCAAAATATGTATCAGTTGCTAGTTTATTAGCACACAAATGGATACGCTCCAAAAGCATGCTACCTCACTTACAAAAAAAAGTATTCAAATGGCATGTAATGGCTCGTAGAAGGCCCATAACTAAGCAAAACAGTGTAAGGGTTCATTTGAGGAGTTAATACATTTGATGGGTGTTACCTACAAAACTTGCCATATTCTCAAGATCTTCTGAATATGCTTAACTAACTTCAGCAAGGCTATTGATTTAGAATGCACATAAGCAAGAAATTCTTCACTCTGAGGCTGGTGAGGCACTGGAACAGGTTACCCAGAGAAGTTGTGGATGCCCCATCCCTGGAAGTGTTCAAGGCCAGGCTGGACGGGGCTTTGAGCAACCTGGTCTAGTGGAAGGTGTCCCTGCCCATGGCAGGGGGGTGAGACTAGATGATCTTTAAGGTCCCTTCCAACCCAAACCATTCTGTGATTGAGACTACTCTGAATAAATCTAACCATGATCTTAAGATGCACTACTTTAAAACATACAAAGCCAGGTGTAACTAACATACCTGCACTAGAACCTACAAAAACTCACCAGCAGCTGTTCCAGCTGAAAGAATCACTAGATTTTCATTAACGTAGACCAAAGTTTTTATGCAAGCTAAAAAATCAAAGCGACACCATCACCTCACCACGCTTACACCAAAGATGTCACTTCTTTCAGGGCACGCTGTTCCAGCGGCTCAGGCGGCGTGCCGGCGGCTGAGGGGGAAGCGCCGGCTGGAGCGCCAGGCTCGGCGGCACACTAGGACAGGGCTTCCGCCCCCCCCCAGCGCAGCCGCAGGCACCCACCCGAAAGCCGCCGCCAGCGAGGAACGAGCGCGAAACTCCCTCGCCACGGCCGGGCACCCCGCCCGCCGAGCGCCGCCAGCCTGCTGGTGCCGGGCAGAGCGGCCCCGCGGACCTCCCGCCGCCCTGGCACTCACGGTCCGCGCCGCCGCGGCAGGCGGCCCCCGGAGGCGCTCCCGAGCCCTGCGTGAGCTGCTCGTCCCGCCGAGACCCCGGTCCCGGCCCACCTCTCCGCGGCCGCCGGCGGGGCGCGCGGTCGCTAGGGCCCGGAGGGAAGGACGCGGCCCCGCCCCGCCCCGCCGCGCCTTCTCAACGGCGACTTCCGGCTGCGGCGGCGGGGCCGCGGCTCCGCCCACGCCTGGAAGGCGGCGCGCGGCTGAGCGCGCGGAGAGGCCTGGCAACGCCGCCGCTCGGCGCTGGCGGGCGGGGCGCGGCGCGGCGTGGGGCGGGGCGGGACGCGGGGGGGGAGAGGGCGGGGGCGGAGAGGGAGGGGAGGCCTCTATGGCTGCTGTCGGCCGCTCCGGGCTCCGGGCTCGCTTTCCCTCTTTCCGGCCGGTGCGGCGCGGGGCCGCCGCTCGTTCCACCCCTCTGGGCAGCAGAGGCGCAATGCCCGCTCCATCCCGCCGGCGGCCTGCGCGATGCGGGAGGCACCGCTGGGGAGGACCGGGCGGAGGGGCCCCCGCGGTTTCCGCCGCCCTCGCTCCGTCCCTGGGGACTTGCGCCTCGTCCGATTTAGGAGTTGCTTCGGCGCCACTCGAGGCTTCTGGGTGCGCGCAAGTCTCCTCAGGCAGCGGCGGTTGCCCCCAGCCGGGCCGTTCCGCAGCTGTGAGGGTGGCTGCACCCTCCTTCCTAGAGCTCTCGGCGTGTGAGCGTGTTTGCAGCTGGGCAATCCCAGCCATGGGATGCTGAATCCCTGAGATGGGTAGTAGGGAATGTATGTATAGGAAATGAAAATGACCAACGAAGGTGAAAGCCAGATTGAGACTTGGATGTCCTCAAGTACGAGGCGGAACATTCTTCACCCACATTATCAAGAAAAACAAACCGGTAATGATTTTGAAAGACCATGGGACGAAATCACAGCAGAGGAGTGATGGGGGAGATGGGTAACAAGGTTACCACTCCCCTTCTGTTTGCTCCCTTCCCATTTGTTAGCGCTCACTGCACAAACGGAAAGGTTCTTGTGAAACAGCTGAGAGATTTCAAGCCCCTTAGGTATGCATATATGATGCCAAACAACAACAGCACAAGAGGATGAATAAAATCCACCCTACAATATCCAAAAAAAGTGGACAACGTATTCATCTGGGAAGTGTGCAACAGGCTGAAGGGAACTAAAACAATATTAAGTTAACATGTTCAATAACTACCATAGACATTATTATAAGTAGATACACATTAAGGTGTTAGTAACGAGTAATTTGAAAGGTACGTTTTATACATGTTCTTTTACCACTGATATGTGACCTGAATTTTCACAGGCCATGAGAAATCTGGGTCGTCTTGCATGAGCAAGACTGTATTAAAGCTACCACGAACCACACTTGGAAAAGCATCAGTAAGATAGTCTCTTAGAAGAACATTGGTCTGCATCTGACGAAGAAAAATGTATCATGATGCCCACAGATCACCAAGTTATCTAGGAAAATACATAATCCATAAATGACCAGGTTAATCTTAGAAAATACACTGTCCAAAAACGACCAGGTTATTTCAGAACACACAGTCCAGAAGATGAACAAGTCACTTAAGAGACAATAATATACTGACGGATAGTTCACAGAATGGGTGCATATGGAAACAAAAAAAAACCTGTGGGAAACTCAGTTATCCTTGTCTGTTGAAGGGATTACATAATTTAACTGTAATCAAAGTTGACCCCAAGTATTAGTGTAGGTGGAGGCACATGAAGATTGGATATATAAGACTCTAGCAAGCTTACACAACTCTCCCAGTTGTGTAAGGTGCCGTGTTTCTTTGGCACTGGGTATGCAGCACCCTTCAGTCTGACAGGCTGCATGTACTGTACTGCTGCTTATGTAAGTACTGTTTTCTTATCACTACGGGGAGCTGTGTTGCATTACCTGTTCTCAGGTTTTCTAGGTTGTATTCAGTCTGGTAACCCCCTCTTGATTTAATCTGGATGCAACAMCTGGAAACAAGCAGAATGAAGTCTTAACCTTTCTTTAATTCAGATTTTTGAATCTAAAGGTCTCCGATGTTATAGTGTCAAAAAATCATCGAATCACAGAATCATAGAATCATAGAACAGTTTGTATTGGAAGGGACCTTTAAAAGTCATCTAGACCAACCACCCTGCCACAGGCAGGGACATCTTCAACTAGATCAGGTTGCTCAGAGCCCCATCCAACCTGACCTTGAATGTTTCCAGGGATGGGGCATACACCACCTCTCTGGGCAACCTGTTCCAGCGTTTCACCACCCTCATTGTAAAAAATGTCTTCCTTATATCTAGTCTAAATCTACCCTCTTCTAGTTTAAAACCATTCCCCCTTGTCAGGTCACAACAGGGCCTGCTAAAAAGTCTGCCACCATCTTTCTTCTAAGCACCCTTTAAGTACTGATAGACCCCAAAGCCTTCTCTTCTCCAGGCTGAATAACCCCAGCTCTCTCAGCCTTTCTTCATAGGAGAGGCGTTCCATCCCCCTCATCATTTTTGTGGCCCTCCTCTGGACCCGCTCCAACTGGTCCATGTCTTTCTTGTGCTGAGGGCTCCAGAGCTGGACACAGTACTGCAGGTGGGATCTCACCAGAGCAGGGTAGAGGGGCAGAATCACCTCCCTCGACCTGCTGATCACGCTTTTGATGCAGCCCAGGATACGGTTGGCCGCCTGGGCTGCGAGTGCACATTGTTGGTTCATGTCCAGCTTTTCATCCACCAGTACCCCCAAGTCCTTCTCCTCAGGGCTTCATCCCTTCATCCACCAGCCTGTATTGGTACCGGGGGTTGCCCTGACCCAGGTGCAGGACCTTGCACTTGGCCTTGTTGAACCTCGTGAGGTTCACACAGGCCCACTTCTCAAGCTTGTCCAGGTCCCTCTGGATGGCATCCCGTCCTTCAGGCGTGTCAACCGCACCACTCAGCTTGGTGTCGTCTGCAAACTTGCTGAGGGTGCACTTAATCCCACTGTCTATGTCATATGATGGATATTAAACAGTACTGGTCCCAATACGGACCCCTATGGGACACCACTCATCACCGATCTCCATCTGGACATGGAGCCGTTGAACACTACCCTCTGGATGCATCCATCCAACCAATTCCTCACCCACCAGATAGTCCACCCATCAAATCCATACCCTTCCAGTTTAGAGAAAAAGATGTTGTGGGGGACCGTGTCAAAGGCCTTACAGATGTCAGATAGACATCTGTAGCCCTTCGTGTGTCCACTGATGTAGTCACTCCATCGTAGAAGGCCACTAGGTTGGTCAGGCAGGACTTGCCCTTGGTGAAGCCTGTCTGTCTACAGAGAAATGCTGGCTGTCTACAGAGAAATACTATTTCTCTACAGAGAAATACTATTAGCAATTTAAATTAAAATGTAGTTAATATATATTTATATTTACAAAAACACATAAAAATTGTTGGGGTTTTTCTTGTAGTTGGAATTCCCCAATAGGAGCAAAATTACGCTAGATAGTTATTTATGAATTTAAAATCAGTTTACATTAACCACAGAACTGCAGTTGGTCCTCACTCAGGAAAACACTCATACTGAATTCAAAGTATAGCTAATTGCTTTGGCTTACAGGTCAGCGTGACTGACTTCGTGATTGCAAGTACTGCCATAGCGCTTAAGGTGCCCTATCACCTTTTATTCCAAAGTTGTTTCCTGTTGCTTTTAACTGCAAAAATACCACTTTGGGCTAAGATTTTCTAAGATCTGTGGTGAAGTATAGCCTGATACTGATATCCTTCAAGGTACAGATTGAAGTTTTAATTGCAAGAGATAAAAAGTGCCATAATATTTTAAAACCTCTGAGATAAGACTCAAAACTTCATTTCTAGTTTGTGACTTGATCTGTATAATTGGCTTTTAGCTGTGGTTTTGCTACTTCTGCATCATGCAGTTATTTTAAATGTCTTGTGCCAAATCAAGTAAGTTCTTTGCCCAGGTGCACAAAATTGGAAGACTTCATTATGTTGCAGTTCTTTTAATAACAGCATGGCAATTTTTTCCTGATCAAAAATACAATAGTGAACAGGGCTTCCTCTCTGCTGTTGTCTGATAAGTAGTCAAAAATTGAACATGATGAAAAATTGCCTTAGCTCATGAAGAAATACAGATTTTGGGATAAAATGGAAGGAATCATAGAGATTTAACACCATGTCTGCAAGTTCTGATAGGTTTTGGCACCATAATAGCTTACCAGATACTGAACCAATATGATGAGTTTATCTGCCCAAAATAACACACGTATAATTTTTTCCTTGATTCACAAAAAATACTTTAGACACAATACTGCTGATGCGTGCATGTAGCTAAACAAACACCTTTCTTTCCTCCCACACTGAAAAATACATCTCATATATATGCTGTCGTAGGCATTTCTTCACAATTCAAGGAATATTTTGGTCTAAAACCTACATATATATGTTTTTTTTTAGAAACGTGGAAACAAATCAGAGTTGTATCACACATGGCATTCAACATTAACTTATTTCTTATTCTTCAGAGAGACCTGTTCATGATGTGTTTAGAAAAAGTGCTTGACGTTCAGGAAAAAGAGAAGAACATGGTGCTTCTGGCCTTGGCAGAGCGAGAAGCAACTGCTTCACTTGCAGACAGGATACCAGCGTGCTTCTTCGCAATGCGATCTAACCCATGCCTGCAGGAAATCAGCTGGAACAGCCGTTTCAAACAGGCAAGCTCAAGACATACAACTCCTCACAGGAAGAATTGTTTTTCACCTCCGGAGTTCATTCATGGCTTGTAACAACTTAATGTGTCTCAGTGTACTGACCTCAAGCATCAGGTGGCAGGTCTGGCTGAAGCCCTACAGATTCTGTCATTCAAAATTAAACCATTTGCTAAAAATTGCTGATATGGTCCTTAAAGTTTAATAGCACCAGTATGGTATGTTACTCTCTTTCAAGTATGATGTCTGGATTGCAAAACACATTTTTTCCTTCTGTAGTGTCTGTACTTGAACAGTTTGTCTTCAATCTTATGTTTACTTAACGTGTACAAATGAGCCCCACTACACACAAAATGTAAGTAGTTAAAACAATTTTATTTTTCACCCTTTACATCAAATTTTACTTTCTTTAACTTTAAAAAATTCTTTAGTGACATTAGTATCTTTTGAAGAACACCCCACTTTTGTATGAAACCAAGTCATCTTGAGTTGCTTCCTTAATTAGGAAAAAAGGAGTATTTTCAGATGCTCTTCACGGATTTTAATGGTGCAAAGCTTCTGATTCCTGCAACATGTCAGATTTGAAAGACTGTTTCCAACGGCTGAGGAAATTAGAATGTCCTCAAGAGATTCCAAAAGCATTGCTTCAAAACTAAAATGTGAACTTATTTAATATGAGATGGAAGACAAATGTAACTACATGATTAAACAGAGTAGTGACTTAGCTAAGGGAATCCCTGCAGATTATCAGTTCCTGCATAGCAAAATATTAATATACAGTTTTTGCAGTACTCAACACTTACTCATTTAGGAAAAAATATTAAACTTCATGTATTGCTGAAACAGCAATGATTCAATGCAGTGAAATAAAGACTTACATCTGCCAACGCAGATACAATTTTGACCACTGTCAAACTTTTATCTTCTTCTAAACAATTCTAGATGTACAGTCTACCCTAGTCTTAATTTTTTATACAACTTTTGCCCCAAGTGGTCATTAATTTGTGCATAGGAAGAAAGTTTTTTCCTAATATGTTGATGATCTTCTATTTTCCAATGAGCTCTTGTCTAACCCTGTAGAAACTTGATATTTATGTCAGGGATATGAGCTTCACTGCCTCCAAGAAAATCAAGCAAATTTGACTGGTTTAAGCCACTGGAAAACTGCAGTTTGTTACTGCTTAACACAGATGGAGTAAAGTTTTGCAGCTAACATTTATAAATTACCTTTTCACATTTGAGGAGAAGAGAGCCTAGAACAAAGAACAACTTGCTGTGTAGCAACTGCAGCCGGTGTTTGGGGCCTGACTTGAGTTTCAGTACCAAAACTGAAAGCATAAGATGATTCTTCTCACAAGGACTTTATCTTTGTGTGCAAGTAGCATGGAGGGCAGCTGGCAGAAAACTGGCCTGTCAAATTCGTGCATCAGGCCACAGGCTGAGATGAGCGCTCAAGCACGAAGCAGTTAGGTCTGCCCCTGTGAGACAACATAATTGTGTAAGAAGTAACTTTTTGTGCCACTGCTCTTACCACTTTTTGCTGGTTTTGGCACCCGCGTTAGCACAAACATATGGTACAGTGACTTGCAGGTGGTACTGTGTGCGACCATCAAATCAGGCCAAAGCCCTAGTGAGCTGACAGGCCAGCTAATTTTCCATGCCGAGGGAGAACTAGAACTAGACCCAAGAGGACAGCCAGGCAGGGAGAAAGCAGATGTCAAGTAAAAATCTGGATTTGAGGTCTTCTGTTCAAAGAAAGGTATTTGTGGGGGGAAGCGTGGGGGGGCAGGAGGTGCCTGATGCATTCAGCAAGAAGACCACCTGACAGGCAGAAAGAGGAGAGGAGGGCGCAGTGGCTGAAATGCTGGGAGAAGAGCGAGCTCAACACTGACAGGTAAACGAGCCAGGGGGGAGTAGATACGGAGAGGACGAGAGGAGTAACATGACATCTGAATTAACAGTAATCCCAGTAAAAAAACCAAACCAAACCAAACAAACCCAAGAAAAACAATAAACCAACAGGAGCTACGGCGACTAAGTTGTGGGTAAGAACTCTATAGACTTAAAGAGACTGCAGCGGTGGGTTGCCGGATGCTGGGGGAAGTCACAACATCGCGAACAGTAAGTGAGGAGTACCCGGGGAACACGAGCAGCTTCGGGGCCGTCAGCAGTATGGGATGAGAAATCCGGGAAAGGGAAGCCTTGTAACTGGGCTTGTGCGGCGGGAGAAACACCAACCAAGGGACCAGCGGGGACAAACGCACCCGTCCACTCCACGGACGAGAGCGGCGATGATCAGCTACTTGCTATCTGTGAGCGGGGCGACATTCCCTGCTGGGAAGGGCGGGAAGGGCCCCAGCCGAGGCCACAGACTAAGCGCTGGTGAGAACGACTCCGGGCGCGGAATTGTGACCGAAGTGGCGGCGGGCCCCGCGCAGGCCCGTCCCGGGCTGGCCGCAGCGGGTGGGCGCGGGAGCGCCGCCCGGCGCCTGTCACCCACGCTGCCACCTCATCTTGGGGGAGCGCGGGGTGAAGCGTAGGTCGGACTCGCGGGACTGCCTGCGACGAGCGAGGAAACGGCACAGCCCGCGGCGCTGCGTCTGCCGCCGCTGCCTCGCCTCTCCCCGCCCCCCACCGCCGCGGCTACCGAGGGCTGCGCGCGAGGCCGCGCCGACCCGGCTCCTCCTCCTCCTCCCCCCCCCCCCCCACGGGCTCCTCGAAGCTCACCCTGCGCTTGGCCATGGGGCTGGGGGAGGGGCGCCCCCGCAGCGCCGCGGCCGCCCCGCCCCCGCGGAAGGAGGAATGAGCCACTTCCACAGCTGCGGGGAGTGGGGGTGAAGCAGGCTCGCCCGCTCCCTTCCTCCCTCCGTGCCTCGGGGCGGGCGCGCGACTCCCTCTCCTGGCTGCCCCATTAGCCCTCAGATGTGGAGGCGGGAGAAGCCGAGCCGTCTGTTTTCGTCAGGGCCTGCGCCGATTCCCCCCCGACACCCGCCAGTTCCCCCGCCGCCCGCTTGCAGCGTGCCGCTTGGTACCGCCTCGCCTGGCGGGAGGAGGCAGCGCGGCCGTCTCTCCCGCGGCGGCGGCGGCTGCTGCTGCTGCTGCTGCTGGCGGAGGTGGGCTGCGGGACGGGCGCCAGCGCGGTGAGTAGCGAGGCGTCAGACCGCTGAGGCGGCGGGTGGGGGGAGGGGGGAAGGGCAGGCAGACGGGCAGAGTTTCGCTTCCGCGCCCCTCGCTCCGCTTCCGCGCCATCGCGCCTTACATGTGGGGGGCGGGCGGGCGGCGCGCCCGTGTGGCGGGAGCCGTGTCGGCTGGGGAGGGGGAGCTTCGGCCGCGGCGGGCGAGCGGAGCCGAGCCGAGCCGTGCGCGCACGGGGGCGAGCGAACGAGCGGCGGGCAGACGCTCCTGGCTGTGTGCGGCGCGGCCCGGCCCGCGTGGGTATGTGTGTGGCGTCGGTGCCGCGAGCGCGCCGCGGGTGGGGACTGCAGGCGCGACCGTTGGGCGCCCCGGGGGGCTTTCGGCGGGGGTGAGGGGCGGGCGCGGGGGCGGCCGGGGGTCCGCCCGCCCTTGCGGAGCGCGCCGTTGATGTCCCCTCCTGTGTTGCCCTTGTCTCCGCTCCCCCGCCCCGGTGTGTTTATCCCGGCAGCGGGACCTTGGGCGGCTGGCAGCGCCTCGGTGGCGGGGGCCGGAGGTGCAGACCCCTTCCCTCGGCCCAGTTCGCCCGGCAGCAACAGGCGTCACGTCGGTGAGAAAACATGAGCCGAGATTTCAAACCCGGAGACTTGATCTTTGCCAAGATGAAAGGTTATCCCCATTGGCCGGCCAGGGTAAGGCACCCCCTCCTCCCCTGCAGGCCGCGGCACCCTCCTGCTCTGTACCTGTCCACCGCTCCCCCTGCTCCCGCCTCTCCCGGCCCCCTCGGCTCTCCCGGCGCTGTGTCGCAAGAAGCGTTTTCAGGCACCTGTGGAGAGCAGCGCGGTTAAACCGTGTTGCGCCTTCAGCCGCCCCTCCTGTGAGGAGGGAGGGCACGGTGGTGCTCCCGTGGTTGGAAGCGACTTCTCACATTGCAGATCCTGAGCTCTGGTCTGCTCTTGCCTTATGCTTGTCTGTAAGTCGCTTCTCCTGTAACAAATAGCCCTCTCTAGTAGTCGTTAGTTGTCCTAATTTGCGTAACTTAGCTTTTAGAAATGAAGACTGCTGTATGGTAACATGACGCAGGACCTGTGCAGGCACCTCACTGTACCAAAATACTGTTCCCAAATAACTGCTCTTTTTTGGCAGAAGAAAAACACAAAAGTTATGGTAGGGTTGCTCTGTACTTTTAAAGTCAGCTATTCCTATATTGCTTCCTGTAGCATAAGCTAAGTGTATGTGATAAGTTGTCCAGTCCTTTCTTGCATTCTCCCTGTTCCCTTGGAAGAGGCATGGCAAGTTCTGTGACTGCTGTAGGTCATTTGGTGGTTCTGGGAATGTAGATAAAAGACCAATTATGAGGTACTTAGCTAAGATGCTGGCTTAAGAATTGTTTTTTAAAAAGTTTATTGACCTTTCCTTTTTGTAGCACTTGACATTTGAGCTTGGGCAAGCTACCAGCTCAGTGTAGGGTAGGAAGTCTTGCTGCTGCTTATGAAGGAGGGGTGGTATTTGGATGGAGTTGAATTGTGCTTTTTACCTGTAGCACATCATGTCTCTCCTTTTAAAAGAAGTGGTCATGTGAAAAGTGTTGCTGTAACATGAGAAGGGTTGTCACTTCCTATTGTTGCCAATATTGTCTTTGATTCTGCTGTATTTTTTAACATACAGTTAAAAAGAGATCTTGAGACCTGCTTTACTTCTCTAGCTTTATTTTTGCTTTTTTAATGCTTAACACTTTCACTTATTTCCCCCTACACTGTTCTTAACTGTTACTGGACTTTAATTATAGTCTGTCTTTTCCTTAGGTGGATGAAGTTCCTGATGGAGCAGTAAAGCCTCCTACAAATAAAATGCCTATTTTCTTTTTTGGCACCCATGAGACGTAAGTCCTTTATATTTAAGGGTCATATTTTTTTTCATTGTAGAATGCCGTGACAAGAAGTTAACGGCATGTCTGAATATAGTGTATTTTAAACTATAGTATTCAGTAGCAGACTAATTCTTCCTAAATTAGTCTCTTTTGACAAGACATGCTTCTCTAACGTTTGCTTAAGCTATTCAAAGGAATGGTAGACCATAACCGTACCATGTACGCTTTCCTCGTCAGAAGAAAAAAAAAATCCTACCCACGGTGGTGTGACTTATTAAATACCTATCATCTTATTAAATCATCTTATTAAATACCTATTGAAATCTCTTTAACTTGGTACTTCGCATCTATCTTTTAGTAAGCCATGCTAAGACAAGATACATTGCCCTGTTGAATTAGAGTAAGCATCCTCTACTCTCTCTAACATTATTTGTTAATTGTTCTTTTTTTAAGAAGAGATTTCCCTGTGGAAAATATTTCTGTATGTTTGGCTCATACACCCGTGCATCTCTTTAATTGTTCTCATCTTTCAGTGGCTCAGTTCTTGTAGTTTGAGGTTTTTTCATGTGTGTGTAGTTTTGTGGGTAAAGAGCGGTTCCTGCAATTTGATTAAAGGTTGCAAGGTTTGAATCTTGTCCATTTTTTTTAATAATAATTTTAAACAATACAGCAGATTACCTTTTTTCTTAACTTGTTTTTCCCCAGCTGAATTTTTTTTGGCAGCTGAAAATACAATATTGCTTTGACCCTGCCCTTGGTAATGCGTGTTGTTCTGGATTGTACTGTGCAGTTGTAAATAAGTTCAGGGACGCAGATTCAGTGTAAGGGAGACAGAACTAACTCCTTATCTAAAGCTTTAAAAATACCTTTGCAAATTTTGAGAAGCATCATGGCCAATTTTCAGTTTAGCTTAGGCTTGTAAGACATGCTTGGGTTTGGAAGTTTTCTTTTTTTTTTTTTATAATTTACATAGATAAATTTGAAATGTCTGTTCCTCACTCTTTGATATTCTTACAAACTAAAGTTTTACTGCGATCTGTTTTTTCTTAGGCTGTAGGTTCAGGGTTACTACATTTCAGAGATCCATACAATATAAGAGAAACTTCTTGTGCCTGTTTCACACACATTGCAAAGTACAGGATGTTCCATGACCCAGCTGTCTTGTGGCATTTGTTCATTAAGCACGTCACTTCCTTTGTGCTCCTTAGAGTGGTAACAGGTGAAGCTCCTGCGCTTCCTGATCTTACTTCTTGTTGCTTACAGCAGATACCTGTAAGTAACAATAGGAAGGAGCAGATCAGCTAAAAAAGGAGAATGCTGTTCCATGGCATGTAATTTTGTTTAGGTTTGTAGCTGTAAATCGTGACTTAGTGATCCATCAGGAATTAATTAGAGCTAACAATTTGCTGTACTTTTTCATGGGAATTAAAATAAATTTGGTAAATTTGATCTCCAGTGTGCTTCTTACGTTTCGAGTTACAGACCTGTGCAAAGTTAGACACTATATACCTCCAGCATGTTAGTAGTCTGTACAGATACAGCCTATCTTACTGTAAGTAGTGGCAACTCTAAAAATCCAGATAACGAATTTAATCATGCTAAAAAGTCCTTCTGTATAAAGGATGATGTTTTCTAGCTGTGTGGACAGTTACAGTAGGAAGGGAGGAGCTATGGAGAAAAACAAAAACAAGACTGGCTTGGGAATAATTCTTACTTGATTGTTAGGAATAGTAATAATTCAGTTTTGCAGATTACTATAAACAAGTATAAACTTGTACTTTGATTGCTGTTGTTGATTTTCTGTAAGTTTTGTCAAAACACAACTAAATGTGTTGCTACCTGTGCAGTGAACAGATGCATGCTTCTTAAAATATGCTTTGGGAATTTGGTTGAGGTTTGTTTTGTTTATTTCCATACTGTCTTAATGCTGCAACAGTACCCTTTTCTAAAAGCGAGTAATAATAAAATAGATATTATTTTAATAAAAGCTTTATTTGGATCTCTTGTGCCAGTAAATCACATTAGTGCAAATTTTGCTTGGTCACAGACAAATGGAACTGAGCTCTAGTTTCTGGACCCTATATATCAGGGTAATCTCCCTTAATTTTCTTGTTCCCTTCTCTTTTTGGTACATGGGGATTTAACTACAGCAACCCAGTAAGCTACATGAGCTTTTCACAGTAGCCAGTTCCTGGTGCAATACGGGTGGAGGCTTACAGACCTTGGAAAAATGCTTCCCTTCAGGCGATAGGGAAGAAAGGAGGCAATGTTTCCTATTTTTGTCTCTCCCGGTTTCTGCTTGTCTCCCTCCCCATCCTTTTGGTCTGGTTAAGTAGGCTTTGCAGGTGCATGTTTCCCACACTGGCTGAATCCTCTATGTCTTGCAAAGAGGTGGGTGATTTGCAATCTAATCTGACACAGTGGTTTACTTAATACTTTGTACACATAGGTGAGTGTTTTACTGCTGGAGTAGGAAATGCTTAAGCTTTCTAGGTGATGATATGTTCTTTTTGTTTAGTAGGGTGTAAGTCTCAAGTAGCTCTTTTTAAAGATGATGAAAATAGAAGAGTGAAGTTTAGAAGTATCTATTTAACTTCTCCATGAGCTGATACTTCAGAAAGCAAGTATCTGCAACTTTCCAAATAGTTGGATCTACCATATATACAATCAGACAAAGCTGTGTTTAGGCACAGAGTGAAAATAAGAATGTACCACCAAAGTGTTGTCTTTTTCTGTTAGCAGCACATGGATTGCTACAGTGAAATCCTAACTTGAAAGGTCATGAACAAAGAGCAGGAATTAAAGAGTCTTCGATGTTTTTCAGCATAAACCAGAACATTGGTTCTCAGTAGTATGTTACCTTGGTTTCCCAAGCTAGCTTCGAGAAGCTGGTAGCGTGGACACATATGTCGACATACGGGAAAAGCTACCAGGCTAAAAGCTCTAGTTACACAGCTTACAGTAGGGGTAGTGCTATGCAGGAGTGTTGTTTGTTTGTCTGACAAAGATACGCAGGCAGTGTTAAGAACTCTACTACAAGAGTACCTCACATAAAAATCAAATTTTTTAAATCTTTACTTCATCAAGGAAAGGATTAGGGGGGAAACTTAAAATAAGGAACAGTTTAAAATTTTTATTGGTTAAGTTCGGTAAATCAAGTGATGACGTCCTATTGTCACACACTGAAAAACTACTGAATAAATGTTCAATTACATAGCATACTTACAAAGATGTGGGCAGTCAGTGTATTCAAGTGTTGCTTTTTGGTGTCCCAATACACGAAAAATTATTCTTAAATTTTCTATTTCAACTGGATTATTTTTAATTTAATAACTTTGATTTTCTTTGTTATCTTGGAGCCATTTCTTCTCCTTTAAATTGTTCTCTTGCCTTACATTGTCCAGATTCAAGGATTCTCTATTCTTAACATTTAAGCCTGTTTTTTTTCTAAGGAAGCAATTGCTCTTTCTGTTTGTTTGCGAGCTACTCAGTTTTTAATTGTTCTGGTTCACAGTAGTTGGTTGTCCTGTCAGCTGCAATCTTAAGGTGCAGCATTGGCTGTTTCTTGCCCAGACACTGAACACCCTGGGAAGGAAGGGGTCCATATGTGTGGTGGCACTAAGGGAAAACTTGGGCTGTTGAAGGCAGAAGTTGAGAAAACTAAAGACGCTTATGCAGCAGAATTAGTTCTTGCAGTAGTAATGAATTTCATATCTTAATAACATTTGGTGCTTACTTCTCCTTTGAAAAGAGTATAACCATTTGAAATGTGAAATTTTGTTCTTTTTGTTCTTTCTCTCCTTAAGGGCATTTTTGGGACCAAAGGACATATTCCCTTACTCTGAAAATAAAGATAAATACGGCAAACCAAATAAACGAAAGGGTTTTAATGAAGGGTTGTGGGAAATTGACAACAATCCCAAAGTGAAGTTCTCTCATCAGCAGGTAAGTTATGCAGAGTCTACAAATCTTTGTTGCTATACTGGTGGGGAAAAAAAAAGGCAATCAGGGTTGCCCTGCTGTAGGGTAATGAATTATTGCTGTCGTTCAACTGCATGTTAGACCAATATATATTACTTTTTAAATTTTTTTCTAATTGATTTCTAGTATTGGTAGCATAAAAGAGATGGGGAGTGTTGTTTAATCGTGAATATCTGTTTATTATAGTAAGCTCACAAGGGAGCATGTTGACAGTTTCAGAGCACAAGGCTAGAAGTTTAACACTTTTTACAATACACATCTAGTTTTACTTACAATTATATATATACATTTATTTATTTATACATATAACTGCATATATTCCTTAGATACTTCTCTTTGGAACTGTACGACTGTGCTTGAGAAGTGGTGGTTTTTTGGAATTTCAGTGACTCTACTTCTTTCTGTCCTCTAAACCCAAATGCTTTTCTCCACAAGTATCCTTGTAAGATTTCAGTACATGCTTTCTTAGTATACAGTATTTTCCTTCTAGTGGTTAGAAGCAATGTGATACTTGCCTTTTTCCCCCACACTGTCACATGACTTACTTGATTCAATTTTTGTCCATCGGTAGGTCCTTGTTTCTTGCCCTCTTGGTACATCTTCCAAGCTTAAACTGGAGCTATGCAGTGCTACCCATAAAAAGACACAAATTTAATCTGAAGACAAATTGTCTTGCTCATTTTGTCTTTGCCTACCTGCTCTGAACATTCTGTTGCCTCTTGGTGTTGCTATGTACACTGGACCCTGATCACATACTGGGGCCTCTAGGCAATGTTGCAGTAATAATAAAAAGAATGGATATCTCTCTGTATTACTTGCTGCTCTTACACGACATGCCACATTGCCATTTCAGCACCAGTTAATCCCTGTTCCAGAAGAYAGCCCAAGTTACAGTGTTTGTACTTTGAAGGACTTTGAAGGACTTGGATAAAGAATGTCATGGAGGCTCACAAAATCAGATTAGGCAGGTGATAGAAAAAATTAAACTTTATTTAAATCAAAATCGTTTAGCAGAAAACTAACTAGAAATGAGGCTCATCAAAATCATTCAACACTCCAACAACATCAATAAAACACAGGTTCAGGATGGTATACAAGGAATTAATACTGCACAGGCAGCTGTAGAAGTGAGGATCCAAAATGTGCATAATGACTCACCTATAAGATGAGGGCTCTCAACCTCGAGGAGTACCTTGGGCAGTATCCTGACCCAAGGGGAGAGTCCCTGACTGCAGACCCGCTGCTCAGAGGAGGTCTGACTGAACTTGCCCTCCAGCAGGGCTCCATTTATACCCTAGAGGAATCTAACTCTGGTCAACTTCACTTTCTTACTTCTCTCCTGAGGTGTATATGTGACCAAAAGTGTGTATGTCACCATCGGTACATGCTACCTTAAAGGCACGAAAGTAAGGGCGTGAAAAGTAAGGACACGAAAAGTAAGGACGCTGCGGTCCTAATGCGCCTGGTCTCTCCTCAGGGCAGGTGCACCTGCCATGAAGAGTTAAGAAGTTTCTGCGGTAGAGTCAGATAAGATGGTGTACTCCAGATGTACACTTTTTCTGTCTGGGATATGGAAGAGTGCTAATCCCTTTATCACAGTGGGAAGGACTGTAGTAATAGATTCTTTCTGCTACCAATATGAGTTGGTGTACCTTCTCACTGTTTTCTTTGTGACAGTTTCGGAGAGGTGCTTTGTGGATAGCTGAGGCCGTTGTGAAACATAACTGAGTTGTATGTTACCAGTCATTCTAACAAGGTGAAAATCTGGGTATAAACCATCAACAGTAACAAGCTTGTCTAATATTTTGTTTCACAGCAGGAATCAGTAACTTCAATTAAGCAGTGCTCTGGGTTGCTTTCATACCATCTCAGACATTCTTAAATACATTTCCAATTGTAAGTACACAAAACATGCTTCCAAGAGATGCATACAGACTGTTCTCGCAGTCTAGCAGCTTTTCTGCGGGGTAGTCCTTTCCATTTTTTTGAGTTCCATTCAGATACTTCACTTCAGCTTGGATGACAGCTCTTTCACGGGCTCTTTCTGTGAACTCCTCAGGTTCTGTCTAGAGCCATTAGGTGGTTATTTGCCATTTTTTCCCCCACTATTTATTTATTTAAAAAAAAAACAACATGTTTTTCTTTCCACGAGTCTCATTTAAAATCTGTTCCTGTAAGTGAGCCTTAAAATTACTGGAAGAAGAAACTTTTCTTAGTAGGGATGTTTTAATTGGAGTACTGTGTCCAGTTCTGGGCTACTCAGTACAAGAGAGACATGGACATACTGGGGAGAGAGTCCCATGAAGGGCCATCTCTGGAGCATCTCTGCTGAGAGAGCTGGGGCTGTTCAGCCCCGGGGGGCTCAGGAGTGATCTCATCAAGGTATACAAATACCTGAAGTGAGGGTGCAAAGAGATGGAGTCAGGCTCTTTTCAGTGGCAGTGACAGGACCAGAAGCAATGGGCATCAATATAGGAGGTGAAATGTAGGAGGTTCCCTCTGAACATCAGGATGCACTTTTTCACTGTGAGGGTGACCGAGCACTGGCACAGGTTGCCCAGGGAGGTTGTGGAGTCTCCATCCTTGGAGATACTCCAAAGCTGTCTGGACGTGGTCCTGGTTAGCTGGCTCTGGGTGGCCCTGCTTGAGCAGGGGGGGTTGGACCAGACTGAATTACAGAATAGATGAAGTAATGCAGTAGATTTGTGCAAATTTTCTTCTGAATTTTYACCTTAACTTTAGAAAGCCTTTATTTTGATAGCCTTCTCTTTCTATCCTGTGCTGTGCATTGTTAAAAGCAAGTTTTATTTGGAGCAAATGAAGCCCTTAGGATTTAGCCAGCTCTTGTTTTTACTTGCAGGCAGTTCTTTTTGGTGCTAAAGGAGTACATCTGCAAATGGCTGACTAGATTTGACATTCTGTAAAAAAAATCAGGATGTAAAACAGGCAGAGTAAGTATTACTTGATCTGAAATAAAACTGCCAGTAAGAGTCTACTTCAGAGAGAGTTTCTTTGAGCATCTTTGATGATGCCAAGTCAGTCAGTCATGGATCTTCCATGTTTTTTCACGAAGCACTACCTTTTCGGTTTAATTCTTAGAACTGAATATGGAATACCCTGTTGGCTAGTTCAGTCAGCTGTCCTGGCTATGCTCCCTCCCAGCTGCTTGTGCAGAGCAGGGGAAACTGAAAAGTCCTTGACTAGTGACTTTAGCAACAACTAAAACATCAGTGTGTTATCAACATTCTTCTCATACTAAATCCAAACCACAGCACTGTACCAGCTACAGGGAAGAAAATTAACTCTATCCCAGCCGAAACCAGGACAGCATCCTATTCTCAAAGCTGGAGAAATGAGTGCATACAGTTTCTCCCTCCTTGTAATAAGGGAAGGGTGCTTATCTGCTTGATAGCAGTCCCTGTTGCCGTCTTAATTGACAGCTAAGGGTTTTTTTGAGGGATAGGGCTTCTGGATGTTTTAGTCAGGGAAGGAAAGGAAGTTTAAGAGTGTTCGATGTAGATATTTAGACAGTTTTATTGGGAGTTTATGGGGAAGCTTGCACGTGTTTTAAGGGTAGCAGAGTGGTTGAAATGGGCTTCTGAGGTGCCACCTTCCCATCTTTGCCAAAGAGGGGTATGGCACAGGCAACAAAAAACTCATGTCAGGGAGTTTAGCCAATTCACATAAGCTTTTTGTTACTGATTCTGGTTATGAGAAACAAAGACAAACACTTAGAGAAACACTCCTTATCTTCCCTCCGGCCACCTCTGCTCCCCCTGGCTGGTCTCCAGTCCCCTCACTGCACGTCACAGTTAGTCCCTTGGGTGAGGCGATGGCGGTGCAGGAGACTGGAGTCAGTGTGTAGTGGTTACTTTGCTTTTGCTGTTCTTTGCTTCTTACTCAGTGGCTTGGGTGTGGGCTCCTCTAGGGGCTGCAGTCCCCTCAGAGCTGTCCCTCCTGTCCCCTGTCTGCCCCTGCTCCGGCAACTCCTCTGGGCTGGAGCCTGGCTCCGGTGACTCCCCGTGTGCCTCCTTTTTCCAGCGTCCCTCCTGCCCTGGCACCTCTTGCCTCGGTGTCCCTCATGCCCTGCGCAGGTGTCTTGTCTGTGCGTCGGCTTCCCACTTCTGCAGCATCTCTCCAGCCCTTCTCGGGCAGCTGCTCTTCTCCTCAGCGACTCCTTCCCGCGGTTGTTTTGGCGGAGGCGCCATGCGCTCCCTGGTGGGCGCCGTCGGGTGTGTGGCGGGGCGTCCGTTTGGCTGTTGAGGAACCGGTTGGGACCGGTTGTGGGCGACTGGGGGCGGTCCCAGACCCGGTTCCGCACGGCTCGCCGGCACCTGCCAGCTGTTTTCCCCGGCGCAGTGCGGGAGAGGTCAGTGTAGGCAGCGAGCAATCTCGAGGTTGGTTATGAAGACTGAGAGGAAAGGTAATATAAGCATACAGATGAGTGAAGACACTATTTTTCCAACAATATTTTAAAGTAGAATAGTGTATTACGGCCTATTAATATGTTGCAGTATTCGGTACACTTCGGTGAATGGACAAATTTTTTAGCTGAGGTCTTCGAGACAAATGTATCTTAAAATATTCCTTGATCTCTATATTTGATGTAGATACAATTCTTTGATTTTAAAAAAAGATTCTTAGAGTTAAGCACAGTTACCGGACAGTAGCAGGGAAGTCAGTTCAGTTGTCAGAGCCCAAAAATTCAGGGTGTGTACATAATTTTGTGTTGGGCTGCACAGCAGGTAAGGTCAGAGAGGGGTGGTAATCACATGGAGATGTTGGCAAAATCAAGCTTTTGTTCTGGATGCAAGATAGTATTAAAGTGACAGACTTGTCAGCTATTGATATAGAGGGATTCACTTGCAATTTTTTTCTTCTTTTTTTCTATCCTTTTAGTGGGCATATTTTGTCTTGGTAAGTCCTTGTGAGAGCCACGTTTTCTGTTTAACTGCCAGAACAGGCTGGAATATTTTGAAAGCGGTATTTATACTTTGCAGATGTTGCTTGTAACTGCTAGTAAGGGAGGTGAAGGGCAGAAGGGAGCTTGTGGCTTGGGCTTAAATCCAAAACCACTTCCTCAGTGCAGGAAAAATGAGTCAGGGGAGTTCTGCCAGCTTTATTTGGAGGAGCTAATATTTAAGAGTGAGAATGCTATCCACAATGTAATGGAATAAAAAGGAGTAATTTTATCTTTACGTTCTCTGTTTACATGTTTTTAACTTTAATTCTTTAGCCTTGATTATAATTTCTTTTTCCTGCTCATGTTTTCAGGAACAGGTAGTTGGCTTGCTTAGGGCTGAGATAGCTTATTTAAAAATGCATTTCTTGGCAGTAGCATCACAAGTTGTATTTGACCAAAAACATCTTTTTTTTTTTTTTAATTATACATAAGAAAAACCTTACATTGCAGTACTTTTAGTGTGAAAATAAGTTGTTATACCATTAGAGCTTGAAAGTTTGCTAATGAAAATGCAATTTAAACTGAAAAGTGTGGAAATTAATGAAATAGGATATATTTTAATACTCTTGTAGTTCTAATAAGAGGTTCCTTAGGATGATGCTTTCTTCAGTAACATCCAGGTGTCAGAACACCTCTCAGTATCATTATTCTGTAGTTCAGGAAGGGATTTAGATGTCATTTTTGATGTTTTTGTATCAAAGTCCCATCCAGCTGTTAACACTCCTATCAAAGAAGCTGTTCAAGAAAGCACTCAGGAGCCTGCTGAGGGGAGTGAAGAAAAAGCAGGAGCCAAAAGAAGAAAGTCTTCTGTCCCAAAGGTAAATGACTGAGTTCGTGTTTTGTTCTACCAGAAACGTTTTTAAGTCAAACTTTTAATTAAGCTTCTTGTGCACCTGGCAGAGCGTGGGAAGCTGAGAAGTCCTTGACTAGTGTAAGCACTGCTTAGCAAGAACTGAAATATCAGTGTGTTATCAACATTCTTCTCATACTAAATACAAAACACAGCATTATACCAGCTACTAGGAAGAAAATTAACTCTATCCTAGATTAAACCAGGGCACTGGTGCTGTACATAGTTCGTACTGTTCATTCCTAGCTTAGTCTACACTTAATGATATTAGTATGGCACACTGCTTTGAACTTTCTCTATCCTTGAATGTTTTGTTTTGTTCATGTGGGGTTATTTTTCATATGGCATGGAAGAGATGCTGTGTGTCATCTCAGTTTTTTTAAGGAGAATAGAATCCTAAAATGACAAAAAATTGTGATGCAGTTGGGATTGATACATTTATGGTATCTTACTTATTTTTAACTCATTTCTGGATATTACTACTCTACGGGATGAGCAGTGCCTTTAAATAAAGTGTCAAACTATTTTGAGTAGACTTGCCTTAATTCTCACTGTTTTCCTTTTGATTATTTGCCAAGATTTAATGTAGTTTTTCTGTAGGTATAGCTGGCTGTCCTTTAGTATTGATTCACAGTTGCAACTGAAGAATTTGCAATGTGTCAAATACATACTGAATGTTCCTCATGTAGGATCAGTGTCTAGTAGCTGTAATAGCTTGTTTTTTCAAGAGGAAAAAAGACCTTTGATTGGGGGGGGGGGGGAAATTAGTGTACTGATAGTACACTGACAGATGATGTCGAGAATTGTTTTGATGAGTTGGAGACTGTGGAGTTACTGATGGGTATTTCTCCCAACTTCTTACTGCTTAGAGTGTTCTTTAGTTCAGTACTTCCACATGTGGAAGGTCAGTGTGACTTGCATTCTATCAGCTGTACTTTAGGAGCACTCTTCAATATGTAATTTCCTGGTAGTATTAGTAAACCAGTGCTGCTGTTCTTGCCCACGCACACTGCTGATAAAAGCTTTTGTTCGCCAGTATTTTCTACTGCAATGGAAAACTTCTTTTAAACTGGACTGGTGTGTCAGTTTGCTTCACTGTGAATTTATGCACCAAGCAGCATGTGCTAGTGAGGGTGGCAACGACTTAAGCTTCATGTTACTCCTGAAAAGTGCTTTCAGGCTGTCCTGAGCTGACACTGTGAAAGAGAAACAGGAAGATGTAAGAGCCGTTCAAACACAAAGATGGAATGGAAGATTCTGAATGGGCCCTTTTACATAGATTTCTGTAATTAGTCTCAATCAGTTACAGTTCAAGGCAAAATATGGAGCAAATTTATTCCTTTTCTTTTGATACTAATGTAGCTATAACATTCTTTTAACTAGTCATTGTATTCTGGTTTTCTGTGGTTTTAGTGTACCAGTGATTATTCTGTCTTAAAGTTGTAATCTGTAAAAAGACTCAGTGACACTACTTGTCTTCAAGTAATTTGAAATACTGCATGATAGCCTTGTGCCTGAGTTGCTTTATTCAATGTTGAAATTTTAACAACCGTAGCTGGGAACTTTAAAAGGGAATTTCATAAAAGGTGCTTGCAAGTGGGACGAGGCAATGGTATTAAAGTTGAAAGAATGAACTGAAGATCTAAAAAACATGTACATACATAGGCTGCAAGGAAATGATTGTTTTCAAGTAAATTATTACGAACTCTTTTCATGTCTTACCTGCTCGCCTTAAAATGAAAACTAGTATTTTAAGGTTTAAAAAAACCCCAACAAAACAGGAAAAAAGGCATAGATTAGGTGACAGCAATTATCACTAATTACTATCTCACACATGATAAAACAGCTTGTTTGTGGTCTGCTTACTACATTAAGTCTCTGTTAAGTAGAGTGATACTCTGCTGAATGGTCTGTGACTCAGATATCCATCTACGTATAGATATCCACCTATGTGTAGATAAACAGTGATCCAAATGAATCTTGAATGTTAGCCGGAACACTTAGAAGTACTCATGTACTGGTGATACGGTGAAAAAGTGCAGTTATGTTATCATGAACATGAAGTGTAACTGAAGTTCCACCATAGTACATTGCTGTATTTTGATGTATTCTGACAACCGTCTTTAATTGTGTAGTGGAGGAAGTGGTCCTGCCTTGGGCTTTTAATGTGTACTCAAGAAAGGAGTGTATCTACAGACTTACTGTTTAAAGTGAAAAGCAGCCTGATGGTTATTACCTTGTTCTCTTTTCACTATGAAATACTTCTTAATGCACTTTTTTCTTACTGTGTTGACTCCCTTTGCAGTTATCCCCTAAAGGGGATAACAACTTACCTACAGAAGCTGAAACAGAAGAAAAGGAGATGGATACTTCAAAGGAAGATGATTTACCTTCTGAAAAAAACAGTAGAGAAGTATGTGAAAGCTTTTTCTTTGTACCAGAGAACATTTTAATATTAAGTTGGTTGATGTAAATGTATTACTGAGTATTAAGAAGCTAGTTATTGCTACTGTAACAGTCTCAGGAGCTGTTTAATTACATAAAACTTCCTATGTGTTCACTCACGTTTATATTGAAGCTTTCATCGGAGAGGAAACTTTTAGTCTGGCTTGTCTGTAAGTTCAATTAAAACAGGTGGAACAGTGTGGTTTTTATCGTTTACTCTGTATTGCAAATGTACTTATTTAAAGGACTAGATTAAGAGTTCAGACAGTAAGACATGACTACATACCTTTATTTAAAACAGAATATTATTTAGTACTTATTTTATTTCTTATCTTTCAGAAAAAAATCCTAATTACGAGATAATAAGTTGATTATTACCAGATAATCAGGATTTTAATAATTTAAAAGGAGGAAGTGTCTTCATATATATTACAGGATTCTTGTCTAAATTATGTGCGAGAGGCTTCGGTTGCAGAAAAAATTTAGAATCATTTAAAATACAGTTTTGTTTTGCTAAG
This sequence comes from Oceanodroma leucorhoa, assembly GCA_030449065.1. Classification (NCBI taxonomy): domain Eukaryota; kingdom Metazoa; phylum Chordata; class Aves; order Procellariiformes; genus Oceanodroma; species Oceanodroma leucorhoa. The sequence goes on from JASVER010000052.1 coordinate 2,536,729, forward strand.
ACTCTTAGCACGATTTTTAATCTTCACAGGATGTGGTGAAAACAAATGATGCTTCTATTCCTAAAGTTGCTAGAAGAGGAAGAAAAAGAAAGGTAACTATGTTTAATTACTTCACCTTACTGGAATTTTTGGATGTGATGATACTGGATATTATTTTCTTTAATGACAGATTATGCATAAGTTGAAGTGCTTGACAGCCCTCTTCCCCCTTTCAAATGGCTGAAAGATTTGTAGGAATGGAAGTTTTCCCAGAGGGTGTTTTACAAGTCTTAATTCTGTTTGAACTTAATGTAGAGTAGGGAGTTCCCATCTTTTCCCAAACAGTCCATTGCAAATAAGAAAAACTAAGATACTTACTGTTGCTAGGCTGCTAATAAAATAGTCTGTTCTGAAGCTCTGAAAAACTTCTTTTAACATCTTCATCACACTGAACTAACACCTGAAATACTCCACCTTTTCATGAGGTTGTGATTTTGTGGTCTCTTCAACCTGGGAAAAATTTGAATTGCTTTGAAAGAGGCAGTTCCAACTGCTTGCTCAGCATGCTCCAGCCTTAATGTTCCTGTGGTCACACAGCAAACCAGATCAGGGCACTGACAACTAGATTAAAGTGGGGCAAAGTTTAATTTTAATTTGAAACCATTTAACTTGTAACATTAGTGCTGACAGCAGGGATGGGATGAGTGTGAAGTAACTGTGACCTTAGTGTGTTTGTCACAGATAAGTAGCATGCTGAGTATCATTTTCTTCACGAAAGATAGATATGTGTTTGGATGCTCTTACAAAAATGACTTGAATATTTAAAAAATACAATTTAAAGAATACCTTATTAAAAAAAAAGGTAATTTTTATAAAAATAAATCTAAAATGAAATTAGGAGAAAGCTTCTAGTCTGAAACAGCAAGAAGTGGAAAGTATGTCTGTGACTATGCATACATGTGATTTTAGCTTGTAAGTGGGAGAAGCCTCACAGATGACACGTGCACAGAAAAGATCTCATTCTTTACTCTTTCAAAAAGCACTCAAATCCTATGGTTTGGTGTTATTTCTTTTGTTTTGTGTGAGATGGGGTGGTTTTGGCATGATAAGGTACTGCAGGCCTAAGAAGATTTCCTCTGTCACATTTACTAGCTTCAGCTGACAGACTTGCGTTTGGCACATGCTGTGTGTGGCAAGGGGTTTAGCCAGACGTTTGCATTACTACAGGCCATTGCTGAACAGAAAAACAGTATTTTGAGGGATGTGGTGTGTGCTTGTGGGTCAGAAAAGAGGCCTGACTATACAGTTTTATGTTTTGAATGAGTTTCTTATTTGCCGTAAGAAACATGGTGTTTTCTTTTCCTGGGATTGTAAAAAACCATTCTTGGTTTTTCTGTAGACTGTTGGAAAGCACAGTTAATATGTCTTTCTGTAGACTGTTGGAAAGCACAGTTAATATGAGAGATGTACCTCTACTCTGTTCTAGATTTGTTTGTCTCTGTTCTTTTATTGTGGGTTCTCACAAAGAATATTAAGGTAAATATCTTTTGCCCGTAACTTTTCTGTTGCTACTAGCTGATGCTCCTGCATCCAGGATACTAAATTCTGTGAATATTTTCTCTAGTTGGGATTTTTCTCAATTCTTTTTATCTGTGTGTATGGATATGGGATGTTTCTGCAGGGAGATACGTATCCTTTCATCAAGATCTTCTTTTGTCATAAGTTCTATCTGTCTTTACAACCCAACCCCCCTAAAATGAATATGTAGGTGAAGGTCATTATGTCCAGTTAGTGCTGGTCAACATATAATTTTTCTTTGTGAATAATTGGCTATAGAGGTAGAAGCAGGTGTTTTTCTGAATATCTCCATCTACTGGCTTGATACTTTGATGCAGCTAGGGGAGATGATCGCATCTGAAAGAATAGTATTTGTATATGAGGGAAGAAAAAAATGAACTTGCCTGCTTAAAACTGGGTTTTGGCATGCTGTTATGGTGATCTTAAAAATACTTACAAATAATCTTTTTCCTTTATCGTACCAAGATAGTTTATTGTTCTGAAGATGAATGGGCTTGTTGAAATGGTATGAAACATTACTATATCAGGTAGTGAATGATACAGAGAGGGTGAAATTAGTGATATTTAAATATAATCTGTTACTGAATTTGGAAACTTTTTTCATGTGTAGAAGCAATAGTGTAATAATGCATTTCTAGAAGTTTAAAACTGTTGTTTGAGAAAGCAGTTGAGAAATTGGTGCCCTGTGTTTTTTCACTTGTGAAATTTATTCTTTAAATAAGGCTGAAAAACAAGCTGAAGCTGAGGAAGCAGCAGCAGTGGCAACAGCAGCAGTGGCAGCAGCGGTGGTGGCAGCAGCTCCTGTGCCAGTGTCTCCAAAAGTAAGCCCCAAAAGAGGAAGACCAGCAGGTAACTTTAAAAGAAAGATTTTTTTTTTTTTTTTTCATCACACAAATACCTTAGTAGAATTAATCAGGGAGCTGTCTCTTTCCTTAAAGTACTATAGAGTATTTTCTCGTGCTAATAGATTGTAATGAGAAAACACCTCATCTCAAACTGAAGAATTTAGGACATAAATGGATTTAAACTGTTAGCATTCATGCTCAGTCCTTTAAATAAAACTCATTGGTTTTGGGCACAGTTATCACCTTTAGAAGACCCTTCTTTGTAGAATCCTGTTAAACCATAGATATACAATAAGAGCTCTTCTTGCATTGTTGTTCCATAAAGGATTATATTCATTAAAGGTCTATAAAATACTTTAATTGTGTTAGAATATCCATAAAACACAAGGAAGAGAACTGGGGGACACAGAGCCTGTAGGTGGAGCTCGGAGGACAGTAAAAACAGAGAGCTGGAGAGACTTGTTTAAAAAGATGTTCAAGGCAGCCTGTGTAGATTGATAGACAAATGAAAGGAAGGTATAACTGCTTTTTTAAAATATATAATTAGAACCATTTGGTGATAATTCTGCAGTGCTTGTTTCTTTCAAAGTAGCAATGATCTAATTCATTGGAATTCTTGTGGTAAGCTTGCAGATATTCTTGAATTGATCATTAACTATGTTGGAAAACAGTTCTTGCAGCAGTTAAGTACATTGTATGAGCATCTAGTCTGGGAAACAATTTATACTCTATCTGCTGACTATGAAAATAACTTTTAGAAAAAGTGCAGCTACAGTTAGCTAGACTTAATTACTTTTGCTTTGGAAACTGAGGAAATTACGTATTATTTCAGCTCCCTTCCCCCTCCCCCTCTTTCATTACATGTACTAAATGTACATTTTTAGTATTTGTATGTGGTTTTATCTTTACATTTTTGTTTGTTTGTTTTTATTAACTACTGTCTGTAAGAGCAGGAAAGGATCTACAGGAGATACTTTCACCCACTGTATAAAATGCCTTTATAAGACATACTATAAAGCCTTTTCTGGTGTTGGTATGATGCATGCATCTCTTGCTTAACAGTGCTCCATGCTAACACCAATAGGAGTTTAAACACTGAGTATTAGGTTTCCTAACCACATGTTCACTGTGGTATCAGACAAGCATTTGAAGGATATAAGTGCCAGGAATGCAGATACACTATTTGTCTTAATCCTAACAATATGGTGAATCTGAGGAAATGCAAAGTTTTGCACTGTAGCGTGGTGGTAGACAGTGGTTTGTTATCAAGAGAAGTGATGAAAGCCCCATGATACATCTAAAAATACTGGCAAACAGGCTGCGTAAAAGTGGACACTAAATTACTTCTTTCCATTCTCCAGTTTTAAGCTTTCTCTAATTTCAGACTTGTTCATATTGGTTACGCAACATGTGAAACAAATCCTAACTGCACAGAGTGCAGAAAACACAAGAATTGGTAGTTGGAGTTGGTGGCCAAAAAAACACTAAAGTTTAATTTACCAATTAGCTAAAAAAACTACCAACACTTTAATTTTTCAGAGAGATCTTGATTGAAGTTTGATACTCACTTAACACTTGAATTTTTTATAATAACAAAGTTAGGGTATATATTTTGATTTAAATGTAGCTTCTGTCTGCTGAGTAAGAATCTTTCCTTGTAGACAAGGAGCAGGTGGTGGCTGAGGACTAATCTGTTATTTCTGTGTAAATACTAGCTTCTGAAGTAAAGGTTCCAAAACCAAGAGGGAGACCCAAGTTGGTGAAACCACCTTGTCTTTCAGAGAGTGACTCGTGAGTTGTTCTGTTTTGTTTCTTAATATAAAGCTTCTTCACTGTAAACCATGTTGTTCTTTATGTTAAGACTTCATAATTAGTACTGAGTTCCTGACAGGTTTTTGCCCCTTTAGTATTCAGTATGAATTACTGTTTGCTTTGATGTTATTCACAGCTCAGGTAATTAATACGTAGTAACTCAAGGTAGTACATTTCTGGAACAAGAGACAAAAGATCTTAAACTTCCTAACTTGTAAAATCTGTGCAAAATTCCTTATATAATTGTATGCTGGGTGAAGAGGAAAAGATATTTATTAAGAGAAAAGACAAGATCCTGCAAAACTAAAATATTGGATTTTTTTACATTTCTGTTTCGGAAATCTCTTCTGGTGGAATTCCAACACTATTTGTTACCTAAATTTTGTTTTTACCCTCTCCAGTTCTTGTGTCAAGTTCTTAGTGGTTCTAGTAACTGAAGGAAAAGTTGAGCATTAGTGTAGTTTTCTATAGATTAGCCACTGCAGTTTCAGTATACATACACCTTAAATAAGTATACTTTATAAAACTAGTTTACAGTGTATGCACTCTTGGCCCTGCAGATACATATGTGTGTGGAGAACTTCTGAGCATTAACTTTTTGGGTTTGGATCTATGCACATATATTAACGTTAGCTTCATTAGGGCCTCCATACTCTTATTTATTTCTTTTTTTGCATAGGTGGTGGGCTATAATTTTAGAAAAAGACTGAGTATTTTTTGAAGAGTCATTAGATGAACTGAGAGTGCATTAACTTCATAATTTTTAATATTCTGTGGTAAAAAAAAGATCAACTTCCTGAGTTAAAAGAATGTGATGTTCTAAACTCAGTGTAGATAATGGATACGATGCCTAAATACTGTTCATGTTTTAGTATTAATGAGGAGGAGAAGGCAAAGAAAAAAGGACCAGAAGAAAAGCCCAAAAAGCAAGGGAAAAAAGATGAGGAAAGTCAGAAGGAAGAGGAGAAATCAAAGAAGGAGTTTGACAAAAAGGAAGGAAAGAAAGAGGCTGAACCAAAAAGGAAAAACGCTGCGAAAGTGGGTTCTGCATCAGATTCTGATTCTGAAGATGATGGAGAAGAACAAGAAGGTGACAAGGTATAATTTTGCTTTCCTGATATATTTATTATAGAGGAGAGTAGTATCACTGAAGATCTTTGTTGAAGTTAATGCCAGATCTTAGTAAAGGTTGGAGCCCTGTGGCTGGCTAATATAGATATATAGATACACAGAATAAAAGTTGCAGAACTTCATTTTGTCAAATAATTCTTTCAGGAACTTATTTGGTATTTTCTAAGAAAAGCATCTTTTCTAAGACACTTTTCTTTTTAACAAAGGATTTAAATGTAGCGGTTATTTATTTTGTCAAAAAGCTTTTTCCATCTATGTTCCTCGGAATGCAGACTTTTTTTTCCTTGGGTGCTGTCACGACCCGGCCTGATCAGACCGGGGGTCATAAAGGTTTCGAAATTCCCTCAGGCTAAATTAAGGTGAGACGACACCAAACAGGTAAGGTCGGGTAAGCATTTTATCTAAGGCAGAAGCAACTTGAACTTGGAACGCGTAACAATAAACAACCCGAACTTAGAAAGCGTAGCGGTAGGCCATATGGGTTCTATTGAAACGTTTAGAAGAAGAAGAGGAAAGAGAGGAAAAGAGAATAGGGAGAGAGAGAGAGAGAGAGAGAGAGAAAAGGAGATGGAGAGATATCACCACCCTTGGATCCCGCGATGATGGTGATGACGAATTCGGCAATCCTCCGGTGGCGGGCGTGCACCGGCTCCTTGGGTTGGTGTCTTTTTATAGTCTTGTCCCCTGCCTCTCTGTTGTGTCAGCCACGTAGTTTCTAGAATTTTCTGCGCAGGTGCTGCTGTGGAGAGGGGTGGTCGCAAGGGGTCTTTTGGTGGTCTTCAGGTGGTCGCGAGCCTCTTCCTCAGATAAACTCTGAATGACCTTTTGCCATATATGGTGAGATGTCCGGCTTGGGCGGAACACGGAGCAGCGCACCCTCCAGCACGCCCTTCTAAATCCTCATTTGCAGATTATCACTGCTTATCACTGCAGGACCCATTTGCCACAGTGCTTGAGGCATCAACTTCACATTAAGTCTTTCAGTCTCACAGGTGCGTCTAAGAGAACATTTGGCTTGAAATCAAGTTTTCAAAAGGTCCCTAGCCAATCATTTGCAATTCTTCATTTTTCTGGTGCTTAGGATATTTGCCTTCTATTAGAAAAGGAAAAAGGGAGAAAGCGAGTAAAGAAATTCAGAACTTACTAACACGTGGAGGTCTTGTATTTAGTTGTGGGGAAAGCCAGCTCTTGTCAGGTTGTTCTGTGGAGCAGACTTGCTTCAAAGATATTTAGTGTAGGTAGGTTTACATATTTACATAAACAATGATTTAATAATCTTGCTTTTCAGTAATCTAAAGAATTCTTTTCTCTTTCCAATCCTAAAATCCCAAATAAAAACAGAAGAAAAAAGGGGGAAGAAGCTTTCAGGCCGCTCATAGAAGAAACATTGTAAGAGGCCAACATGAGAGAGAAGTAACAGAAAGAAAGCGTAAGCAAGAGGAACAGACAGACTCTGAATTGTGAGTATGTTTTAACATGTGATGTCCGCAAGTTGCTGCAACTAACAAGAGGAGACAGTATCTGAAAAAAATCCGAACTGGTTTGCCCTGTGTTCTGTTGTTCTCTCCCCCCACCCTTTTTTTGTCTCTTTTAACTGCTTTTTAAGTGGAGAGTAAAAAGCTTCTCTAAACAAATATGTTCTATTGTGGGAGGATGGGAAGAATTGAACCTAGAAATTAAGTGGTGTCAGTTTTTCAGTGACTTAGAATTTCTAGCAGAAAGCTGGTGGGTTCTATTTAGAAGTAGCCTAGGAATATCCATGTGAAAAGATCAGTGTGAAAAACTGTTCAGAACAGCCATATGTTTTTCTTTATGTTTTGGATACGTTAGATTGAGAACTGGTAGGACCTATTAATCCATGGTTATGGATTTTTGATGAGGTTGTGAAATCATAGGGTTACCTGGAAAACATTTCCTCCTCTGTCTGGCAGCTGGAGCACACAGCGTCAGGCAGAACAGGGAAAAAATTAAGAATTATTCTACTCTAGCACTGCAAAGCCAGCTGAGTGATACCTAGAGCAGTCTGCATTCGGAAGATAAATTATCACAAATGAATCAAGCATAAGAATGGAGAAAAGATCTGCCAGAAACAGGGGGGGGGGTGAGGGGTGGGGGGTGGGACAATAGGAAGAAATCTGACTCATTCTCAAGAGCTATTCTGCAAATGGGTGAAGAAGCTGCCACCACAAGAGCATGATGTTCCCATCCCCACAGCTGGTGGGAGGGCGGAAGAAAGGGAGAAAAAGGTAAAAATTCAGAGAAAAAGGAGGAGGATAATGGTCCTTTTCATCCATAACAACAAAATTCTACCTTTTTCACGTTCATTAACAAGAATCTAGTTTGTTTGGGGTTTTTCATCCTCTAGCCCTTTCTTCTCCTCTTATTCCTGTCATTCCTTCTCTGGAAACCTAACATAATTACTCTACGTGCCTGTAGCAAATCTAAGCGTTTCCAACTCCAGAGATACTAAATCGTCCTTGGCATCTTCACAGCTCTTAATATATCACTGTTTAAATCTGACATATGCTGATCAAACTGTCATATATTGATTTGGTTATAATAATCAGATCTCCTCTACTTTTAAATAGGTGTCATATTTTATGCATTGGAGGGTAGATAGAGCTTTGTTTCAGTAAGATAAAGGAGTAGTAGTTAATGAATGCATAATTAATTTAATTATAGCTGATGGCTAATACCACAAAACTCAATATTGATAAAAGGTAAAAAGACTTCTTTTTGTGCTGTCTGTCTTTAAGTTCCTCTACTAATACACTGAATATAGGCTGATACCTTTTTTGGCTACTTCTCTCATCAGCATAGTTTCCATTTTCTGTTTTTTGTAGCTACTTTGTTAATATTTATTTAAGTCTAATAACAGTGCTTTGTACACCATTCTGTATATATACGAAGTTCACATGTACTGTTTAAACGGCATGAGCTTGTGCTGCCAGTTGAAGTGAAATAGTCTTACATACTTGAAAACTGTTGATTCTGTAACTGGATAGAGTATGAAAGGAACATGGAAGATTGTAGACATGCAGGCCTGGATATTTTATGGATACTTGTGCTATGACAGGAAGACAATGAGTCACAGAATATTTAGTCATGATGTGCTGAAATAAGCAAATTCTAAAATGGTGCTTTGAAACCCCTCAGTAAGACAAGACTGAGCAATTGCTAAACAGAGGTTCATGATCTTCTCTGAATAAAGAGTTCAAAAGTTTGTTGGAAAGACTTCTCCGTCTTCATCCTGTAACTGAGATGGAGACAAGTTTTGTTTTTTCTTGAGTCACAGCTTTATTTTTAGTGATACAGTTAGAGAAAGAGCCAGGAGATTTCAATGAACTTGCAATAGATCTTTTTCCTTTATTACTATATGCTTCAAGTATATTTAAATTATCACTGATACATTTATGGTCAGTTGTAGGGTACTTATACTGTTATAATTAATTATATGAGAAAAGAAGTCTGATTATGACTAAGTGATCTCTCCATAATTTCCCATGGTAATGTTAAATGGTTTTAGTCTTTTTGTCATAATAATAAAAATATTTTATTTCTCATAAGTTAGTTCCGTACAGTGCTATTTTACCAATTTGTACATGCAGCCAAAACAAAACATAATTTAGAAATGCAACTTGTTTTTAAAAGCCTTTAATTTGCCGCTTCTAGGGAAAACCGCCTGTCAGTATGAGGGATTTATCAGCAGTATCTCAGCTAACTAATTCTGTTAATTTATTTCAGTCTCTGAAAACCAGGGTTTGGCTCTTTGTGGTTTTTGCATGCTAATATTTACTGAGATAATACCTCAAAACATTACAACTCATCTGGAAAAAAAAGACTGAAAATCAGACTTTTACAACATTGTTAAAACACTTTTAACGTTTTTGATAGGCAGAGTAAAGAAGAAGGCAAGAAAACAGAAGTTAAGAAGATGGAGAAGAAGAGAGGTTAGTTTAAAGAAGCTAAATGGTATTTTTGGTCATCTTAAATTTTGAACAGAAGTATCTGCTCGGATAAGATAATTTACTGCTAAGGGTGGTTTTGGGGTCTCAGTCCAAGATGTTTGATCCATGACTGCTTCTTTCATGTCTGTGAAACAGTGCATTCTTCTATGTTTGTTCGTTCTTCAGTGCATTAGAACAGGTCTTTACTATTCCCATTTTACTGTCATTTGAGCTTTTAAATCTTGATGATCCCTTCTGTTTGTGAAGAAGATACAAATGCTCTTACTCTTTGAGCTGAATCACTTTAGTTCTTCCCATCGGTTTTTCCTTTCTATCATAACACAATAATCTGAGGGACCTCTTGAAAGTATTTAGATACTACCTCTTACTAAGCAAGAGGCTTGTTCTTCCTAAGCAAGAGGCTTAGATTCAGATTACTGTGGTCTTGTCTACTAACCCAGACTTGCAAACTGACCTTTATAGGGATAAGTCGTTCCTTTTATAGTACTCCCATCTTTAAGGGCAATCCAAACAGCTGGCTGTAATTTGTAGTATAGTACAGATCCAGTGGCATGGCCTCCAGCCAACCTGGTGTTGGCAGGGGGATATCCAAACCCATCGAAGGTGGATTGGACTTGAAGGAAACTCTGTTTGGTTGCAGTGTTGTTCAGAATGCATACCATGTGTGTATGAAAAAATCCAAACAGGCATTCAGCATGTGAATTAGACACAGACGTCTGCATTCATCTTGCACACCTGCTGGAGCATGTGTACTGGGGGACATGTTATTTGGATGGATTTGGACTGGAACTTGAATCACATCCAATTTACTGAAAACATCCAGTTGTCCTGTCATTAAAGGTTTTCCAGCTTTGTAACTCTTGGTATTTACTGAAACTTCATTTTAACCTGGCCCAAAAGTAGAGGGTGACGGCTGTATATTGAAATAGAAAATTATTTTCAGTTTGTAACTCCTAAGGAGAAAACTGTAGGTTGCTAGTAGTGTTCAGTTTTAAAAAGCAATGTACTTTATTTCTGATAGTAAGCCCTTTGGCATATTTATGTGTGCCTGCATGATTGTCTGATGTAGAGTGCCCACCCATATTTTTCTGCATTCTGTATGAAGTTCAGATTTGTAGAAAGGTTTCTACAAAAACAAACCTGATGTGATTATCAAATATTCACGCATACTATTTTTAATCTTCAGAAACATCAATGGATTCTAGGCTTCAAAGGATACATGCAGAAATTAAGAACTCCCTGAAAATAGATAATCTTGTAAGTATTTTTTTTTAAACCGATTTATGTGTATAATTCCAGTAGGAAATACTTGGCATGCGTTTTTGTTTTTTGTTAATATTCTGAGAATGAATGGAATTTTTTCAGTTTGAAAGATAACTGCTGCTTAAATGAGGTTACTGTGGACATTAAAAGATCAATGCCAGCAAGTAAATTTGGTTTCGTGTAAAAATACTTCATAATAAATTATTTACCGGAAACATTCAGACAAAATTCTGTCAAATGAAGCATCTGTGCCAGCTCAGCCTGAGCCATGCAGAAGCACCAGAAGAACATGAGTGCAGTATTGGCAGACTCCCTCGTGCAAGGGACGGAAGCCCCCATCTGCTGACCCCACTCTTTGTTGAGGGAAGTCTGCTGCTTGCTGGAGGCTCAGATTTGGAACATCACTGACAGGTGGTTGAGGCTTGTCTGGCCTTAAGGCTGTTTACTAACTGCTGCTGGTTTTCTAACTTGTGCACCAATGATACGGTTAGGGGAGACCTGCAAAGTATCAGGCGTGACTGCATGACTATGAGGGTGATGGTCAAGGTATGGGGGCCCAGGTGGTGGTCTTTTTCTTGAAGAAAGGGCTTGTGAAGGAATGGATAGGACTGTGAGGAGGTGGCAGGATCCACCCAGCTAATTGGGGCAAAAGTATTGCTGCCAAGTGGCTGGCCAACCTGGTTAAAGGATTTTAAACTAGGAGTAGTAGTGGAGCGGAAAGTGAGGAAGTGATGGAGCGGGATAGCAATCAAATGATGCAGGGTGATGTAAACAGACTTGGCCTTGTAATCAACAGAATTCCTCAACAGGACTGGAGTGGCATCACCACAAGCGTATGCACAGAAATGGGGAAGTGCTGGCAGCTCAGCATTATGAGGAAAGCTCTCATAACCTTTCTGGAAAGTCAGGACAAATGTGTGCCTCTTTGAAGCGGCTGTACACTAATGCATACAGCATGGGGAACAAACCAGAGGAACTGGACATCTGTCTGCAGTTGCCGGACTATGGTTACATTGGCATCACAGAGATTTGGTGGGATAGTCCATGGGACTGGAATGTTGCCGTGTATGTAATACAGGCTCTTTAGGAAAGACGGGTGCTGGGAAGACAAGGTGCGGGTTAACTCTCTATGTGAGAAACCAGTGGGAATGTGTGGAACTCTGCATTAGGACAGAGGTCAGCCAACTGAGAGCTTACGGGTCAGGATTAGTGGGCAGACCAATAGGGGTGACATAATGAGGATGTCTACTGCAGATCACCTGATCAGGCAGAAGTAAAGAATGAAGTCATCTTAAGGCAGTTGGGAAACACCTCCAGTTCAAAGGCTCTGGTCCTCACTGGAGGCTTGAACCATCCTGGTATCTGCTGAAGGGACAACATGGAGATTATACAGCAATCCAGGAAGCTTCTGGAGTGTGGTAACTTCCTAACACAGGTTATCAAGCAGCTGACAAGGGAAGAGGCCCTGTCGCACCTGATTCTTATAAGCAGGGAAGATCTGGTCAGAGATACGAAGATCACGGGCAACCTTCGCTGCAGTGACTGAGATGGTGAAGTTCAGGATCCTGGGAGGAGGGAGCAGAGCAAAAAGGTTCACAGCCCTGGGCTCAGGAGAGCAGACTTTGGCTTCTACAGGAATCTGCTTGGAAGAATCGCTTGAAATACCATGCTGGAGAGAAGAAGGGACCAGGAGATTTGGCTCACTTTTCAAGATTGATCCATCTTGACAAGCAGGAAAATAACCAAACACAGCAGGAGGGCTGCATGGATGAAAAAAAGGCACCTGACTATAGTCAGGGAGCAAAAAAAGGAATTGTGTAGGAAGTGAAAGCAGGGACAGGTGACCTGGGAGGAGTATGCAGACACTGTCCAAGCATGGAGGGATGTGCTTAGGAAAGCCAAAACCCACCTGGAGTTAAATCTGGGGAGAGAAATGAAGGACAACAAAACTTCTTCAAGTACCTCACCAGTAACAGGAAGACTGGAAAAATGTGGGCCTTCTGCTGACTGGGGTGGGGGACCTAGTGAAAAAGGACAAGGATAAGGCCAAAGTACTCAATACGTTCTTGACCTCAGTTTGCTCGTACAGTTCCTTTAAGGAATGCTAGGTTCCCAAGACCAATAAAGTCCAGAACAGGAAAGACTTGATACTCAGTGGACAAGGATCAAATTAGGGAACATTTAAACAAAGTGGGACCTGATGCAGAATAAACCAAAGAGTGCTGAGGGAGCTGGATGATGTCATTGTGCATCCACACCATTTTATTTTTGAAAAGTCACAGTGATTAGGGGGAGGTTGCTGAGGACTGGAAGAAAGCAAATGTCACCCTTATCTTTCAGAAGGAGGATATGGGAAACGGCAGGCTAGTCAGCCTCACATTGATACCTTGGAAGGTGATGGAGCAGATCCTCCTGGAAATTGTTGCCAGTGGAGGACAGTAAGGTTTCTGGGAGTTGTCAGCATGGGTTAATGAAGAGGAAATCATGCTTGACCAAACTGGCATCCTTCTGTGAGATGACTGGCAGTGGATGTTGTTTATATTAAGTTTAAAAAGGCTTCTGACAGTGTTTCTCAAATGAGCCTCATAGACAAACTGATGAAGTCTAGACTAGGTAAGTGGATAGCAAGGTGGACTGAAAACTGACTGAACTGCAGGGCACAAAAGACTGTGATCAGTGGCAGTGAGTCCAGCTAAAGGCCAGTGACTAGTAGTCAAGACTGTTAAAACTTCTTTATTAATGGCTGGAATGATGAGACAGACCACACCCATAGTAAGTCTGCAGATGATACAAAAGAAAGGAAAGATTTGATCAGTGTGCTGCCATCCAGAGGGACTTGGACAGGCTGGAGAAATGGGCCACAGGAACTTCATGAAGTTCAACAAAGGTTGAAGTTCTGCCCCTGGGGAGGAATGCACTAGCACAGGCTGGGGACTAACTGGCTGGAGAGCAGCTTGTCAGAAATGTCACAAATGGGGTGCTGGTGGACACCAGGCTTACCATGAGCCATCAATGTGCTCTTGTGGCAAAGGTGGCCAACAGCCTCCTGGGCTGCATTAGAAAGAGACTTGCTAAAACATGGAAGGAGGTGATGACTGCCCTCTGCTTGGCACTGGTGAGACACTGGATCCCATTTTGGGCTCCTCAGTACAACAGACATGGACATACTGTAGGGTGCCCAATAAAGGGCCACAAAGATGAATTAAGGGCTCGGAGCATCTCTCATAGAAGGAGAGGCTGAGCGAGTTGGGAGTGTTCAGCCTGGAAAAGAGAAAGTTGAAAGGGGGATCTTCGCCATGTGTGTAAATACCTGAACGGAGTGTGGAAAGATGACAGAGCCAGATGCTTCTCAGTGAAAGGACAAGAGGCAATGAACACTGATGTCAATACAGAAAACACTGCTTAAACATAAGAAAAAGCATTTTCACAGTGAGGGTCATCAGGCACTTGCATATGTTCATGTAAATTGTTACACCTTGGATTCCACTGTTAAGGTTGGGCAGTGAAAACAGATAGGGAAGGACTAGAGCTGTATCTTTTTTTAAGCCTATTTTAATTTCTATGCCTTTTCTGCTTTAGAACAATACTACCAGGTCTTCTGAGTTCAAGGTTATTTGTGCTTTTGTTGTTTTTGTTTTTTTTTTTCTCTAACTGAAACCTCAAATCACGAGACCAGACCAAAAATACTTCACCAGTCTCTTTCTTACTTGAAGTTCTGGAGGGGATGCAAATCTTCAGAAGTCCATTTACACAACTGAAAAAGCAAGTAAAAGGCTTCATTCCGTCTCTGCCTTTATTTACTGCTAAAGAAAAGAAAATTCTCACTATCGCTTTAATTGGTCAGAGAGGTGTGAGAGTGACATCAGTTTGAGGACTTTCCCTAACTGATTACGTGGTCTTTTCAGAGTACCATTGCACAGATGGTGCTGAAAGGGATTCAGCCTTTGGTTTAGCATCTTCATTCTATGAGTGCCGTTTGTACAATGAGAAAATATGAGTGTCAGTGAAGAAGTACAGTAGCATGAGAAGCAGCACGCTGCTCCAACTCAGGAACTCAGCGTTGTGTTGGAGGCAAGGTTCTGGTAGTGGGGGCAGGGGGCTGCCCCGTGCTGGACACAGCCAGCTCCAATGGACCCACCACAGGGCATGGCTGAGCCCCTCAGACAAGATGGTGGTGCCTCTGTGAAAACTTGTTTAAGAAAGGGCAAAACACTGTGGGCAGAGAGAGGAGGAGGAGGAGAGGAAAGAGACAGCAGAGGAAACACTAGGCTCAGAGAAGAGGGGGGGGAGGTGCTCCGTGTTGCTGGAGCAGGAATTTCCCTGCAGCCTGTGGAAGAGACCATGGAGGAGCCGATGTTCACGCTGCGGCCTGTGGAGAGCCCTTGCTGGAGATTTCTGCTGAGGGACTGCAGCCTGTGGGGAGAGCCCAAGCTGGAGCAGAGGAGAATGTGAGAGGGAAGGAGTTGCAGAGAGGAAGTGTGATCTACTGACCGTCTGCCCCCACTGCCCTGCTTAGGGGTGGGCTGGGGAAGGGAGTCTGGAATGAAGTTGAGCATGGGAGGGGGGGAAGGAAAAGTTTTCATTTAATGTTTGTCTTTGTTTCTCACAACACAAATCTATTTTAATTGGTAATAAATTAATTTTCTCCAAGCTGAGTCTCTTTTGCCCACGACTGTAACTGGTAAGCAGTCTCCCTGTCTTTATCTCGACCCATGAGCCTTCTCATCCTATTTTCTCCCCCGGCACTGTTGAGGAGGAGGTGAGTGGCTGGCTGGGTATCTGGCTGCTGGCTGAGGTTAACCCACCACAGTGTTAAATAGAAACATTCATTTCCCGTGTGACCTATTCTTAAACTATTTTATTTAAGTCTATGACAATACTTTGTCTGAAAAAAATAGTTCACCTTAAATATAATTTAGAAAGCTTTTACTTCACAACTTAATGGTTTGGCTTAAATAAATCACTCTGTCCTGAGCCAGATAATAAATTCCCCTAAAATAATAAGTAAAAAACAAAACCAGAAAACCCTAGAACCCCACCAAACCTTTGATTCAAAGGTGTAATGGAGCAAATATGCTGCATTACTGGGAAGGACATCGGTTGTAGAGCTATAGCAAGGACACTTAGTTTATCATAATTATATTTTTCAAGTAAAGATGATAGAATTCTGCTGAGCATAGTCCTGATATCTTTGGGTTTTTTTAATACTGATTTCCCTTGAGAACAGGGGCTACAATTTTATACAAGATGCAGAATATTATTATGACCTGTGCTGGAGATTGAATCCTGTTAGTTTTAAATAGGAATTAAAATAAGCAAGAGTAGCTGAAGATAAGGAAATTGAGAACTAAGTATTGCAGGAAGAAGACTTTAGTACAGTGGTTCTTAGAAATGGATTAGAAGCTCACATCATTACTTCTGGGTGTCCTGCATAGTGTGTCATTCATCAAACTTTTAACTGAAAAATCTAGAAAGATACAGTTCCGTGTATTAACTGCAGTCCACTTAAGATGTTTTGCTACCTTCTTGGTGGCAAGTCACGTGGGAAAAACTGTGTATGGAAAAGGCTGACTAGGGAGAACAGCTTCAAGCAGGGAATTACTAGAACTGTGAAAGCAGCATAAAGCTTGAGTTTGTATTTTGAAAGTATAAAATTATTCTTAAAGCCTCTAAGTTATTCAAATAGTATCTGCCTTATGTTATGGAAGTAGCTGAAAGGCAACTGATAGTAATCTTTGTTTGTAGGTTTGACTGTATAAATTGTTCTAAAATTAAGTACATAGTCAAATCAAGGATATTATAGAAAGGTATCACTAAGCATATAAATTAATTTATTTTGGCTAATTAAGGATTATTAACATGTAAGTTAAGTCATCAAACTMTTTTCTTGTTTATATACAGGACGTGAACAGGTGTATTGAGGCTCTGGATGAGCTTGCATCCCTTCAAGTCACAATGCAACAAGCTCAGAAACATACAGAGATGATTCTGACTCTAAAGAAGGTGAGATCTGCAATGTTAATCAAAATAAGTTGTGTGTTTTCTTCAACTGATATCAGCGTTATTTACTACTGGAGTACTGTGTCCAGTTGTGGTCCCCACAATTGAAGAATGATGCGGACAGACTTGAGAGGGTCCAAAAGAGGGCCATGAAGATAATCAAGGGGCTGGAGAACCTGCCCTGTGAGGAAGGACCGAAGAGGTTAGGTCTTTTCTTCCTGGAGAAGTCTCGGGGGACCTTATCACAGCATTCCAGCACTTAAAGGGCTGCTACGAAGAGCACGGAGGCTCTCTCTTCACAAGGAGCCACATGGAGAAGACAAGGGGTAATGGGTATAAGTTGCACTGGGAGAGGTTTTGTCTCGGTATAAAAAAGAAATTTTTTACAGTGAGAACAATCATTCACTAGAACAACCTCCCCAGGGACGTGGTGGAGTCCCCATTGCTGGAGGTTTTCAAGACGTGATTGGACAGGGTGCTAGATAGCCTCATCCAGGCTCCCTTTCCCACAAATGGTTGGAACAGATGATCTTTCGAGGTCCCTTCCAGCCTGGGCTGTTGCATGATTCTGTGATACTTCAGAGATTGTAAAAGTCTATGATCTCATTTCAGATTAAATTAAGAAGTTTATCTAGCATGTGATGAAATTWCATAGGTATTTAAATACCTAAGTGGAGCTCGTTTTTTATTACTTTGATTTCAGATACGGAAATTCAAAGTTAGCCAAGTTATCATGGAGAAATCTACAATGCTGTATAACAAGTTCAAGACTATGTTTCTGGTTGGGGAAGGAGATTCTGTTCTTTCCCAAGTACTAAATAAATCACTTGCTGAGCAGAAGCAGCATGAGGAAGCCAACAAAACCAAAGAACAGTGGAAGAAAGGAACAAACAAAAAAATGGAAAAGGAGAAGGACCAAACAGGTAAGTTGTCGTGTTTTTAGTTTCTTGTCATATAAAAGACCTAGTCTCCATCAGTTTCTGAGCCAGCTTAAAAAAATCCTGGATGTAGGAATTCTACCCATCTATTGAAACCTTTACATATCTGAAATAGTCAAGGATAATACTGCTGTAACTAAGTTTCAAGTTCAGGGGTATAATGTTTTCTGTGGCTATTTTACCTTTATTGCCTGAAGGGAAGGGCTTTTGCAAGAATTGAGTTTAGTGTTCCTTACTTCTCTGTAAATATTCTAACTTTATTACCTTACGGGGCTGAGGGGAATAACATCAAATATGAGGTAGGCTAACATACTACCTTCCATTCCTCAAGTAGCCTTTTGGTGCCTAGACTTCCACCTATGCTTTAACTGCTTAATGTCCTTCTCTAGCCTCTTCCTGTATCATGCATGCTACTATGTGTAAAAGCAGCTTTTAACCATTTCTGTGATGCAACTTTAGTAGTTCAGTCTAACAGTAAAGAAATAGTGATCATTTAGGGGAGAAAAGGCCTTTATGCTCTCAGCAGTACTATTCCAGATTAATCATGAGCGCTTGTACAAGTACAGCATGATATTGATAGCTTTCCATAGCAAGCATGCTCTACAATAACTTAGGTCAGTTATTAAAAAAAAAGGGAAAGAAATGTAGTCAAATAGATACTTGCATTTTTAAATAGAGGAACAAAATGAGACAGAGACCCTGGAAAGCTGTGTTGCAAACAAATTTAAATCCTTGAAGATGTAGCAGTTCTACCCATCTATTAAAATTATTTAGATCTTTGATCTCCGCAACCACTGGAGAGAAATATATTTACTTTGAACTTGAATCCTGGGAGCAAAACTGTTTCAGAAAACTGTTTGGAAGTTACACCACCTGGATCTGGGATAAACAAGTTACTGTAACTGAGGTGACTGAGGATGCCAAGGATTCAGAATAACTGTAGTGGCAATGCCACTGTGTTTGTAACTGCTAAGAAAGCAAGGATGATGATAAATTCCAACCATTTTGTGGTGAGAGAGGTGTGTGTGATGTAGAAGAGGTTCCACAGAGATCTTTCCCCAACCCAGTGATCAGCACAGCTAATATTTTAAAAAAGAATCTAAACTGAAAGACTTCCCGCCACACAGAACAGTCTGACTAGTGAAGCTACTCCAGATGATGTTAACACGAGACTTCAACAGAACGCACTGAAATACCATATTGTTGCCTAGACAAACGGAGAATCGTAAGTTTTATCAGAGTAGGAGGATATTTCATGGAAGTGGATTTTTCTTTATTTGCTACAAAGAGAAATTCTGGTTTCTTACATTTGTACTTCTGCCCTTTTAAAAATTGAACTGCTGGACTCTTGCTTGCTTTTTACGAAGCACAACAATTAGGATCATTACAGCAGTTTGTACTTTAGCTGAAGTACAGCTTCAGACTATCTACTATGTAATAAGGGATTATAGCATTCATCATTTCACTGAATTCTTCCCATGGCATTCAAGTTCAGAACTGATTCTAAGCAAGTCTAGACTAGAATGTCATCTTAAAATGATCTTGTGTGCTTTTAGCATCTTGTAGCCTGTAGGTATTCTGATGAGTGATGTCTTGTATTTTTTTCTTGCTGTAGCACAGTAATTCAATAGAGTGGTTTTTTTGGTAAAGCTGTAACTTCAAATAAAATGGACTGTCAATTCTGACTTAAAATTACATTCCTCAAAATTCACTGGCTTGTAATACCAGAGCAAAACATGTATTCATTACAGAAATTTTGAAGAGGTTAAATATTCCTGCTTTGACTTCACTAGATACAGCTTCTACATAGTGCTTTGTTTTCCTGCTTGACAATTGCATGCTATAACTTAAAATTTTTACTCTGTTTATATATACTGTTTGTCATAATTTTTATTATATACATATTTGTTAGATTTGTTAAGAGTTGAGAGTCAACAAGAATCCACGGAACTAACAACCTCCAGTTAAAGTATCAGAAATCCACCAGAAGTGTCTGACCAGGTTAGAGTGGTAAACAGAATGTACTGCTGAAGTATATTCTCTCACTGCTCAGAATATAAATAAGCATTAGTCCTATTATCTGTAGCCTAGCAAGCACAAGAAGGACTCGAAATCTCATTAAATATATACACACTATTCATTTCCCATTATTAAAATCATGGGATGAGGCTCGTTGCATGGAATTTCCAGAAGTTGAAGCTGTATCAGTTACTGCTTTTTGTATTATTTCAGCTGCTGGGTATCAAGGTGAGGGGAAAACATTTATAGTGTTTGAGTTGATGAAGGTAAAGAAATTATCTGGGGCTTATTATAGCACAGTTTTGCTGCCTGCAGTACTGTGTTTCTTTCCCTGCCCTTTCATTCTAAAGGTTCAAAGGTTCTGAATGGAGGGTCTGAAGCTCAAGACACCAACCAGTCACAACACAATGGAGAGAACACTGAGGAAAAGAGAGACAAGCATGAAGTTGGCAGTAAGAAAAAGTGAGTTAATAACCTTACTGAACTAAGGATCTGTTTTGTTCTAGCAAAGTGATGTACATAGGACAGCAGTAGATTGAAGTTACTTAACCATGTTGAGGTACTGTTTTCTTTACATAGTTTTCTCTCAACTTTAGAGAATGATAATAGCATGAAAATTTTCTGTTAAAGTTTTGAATGAACATTTTAAAAGTTACTTCACTCACTGCTGAGATGGAGACTTAAAGAAAAAAACTATAGGATGTCCTGCTAGGAGAAAATGATCATGTGGTGAGACAGGGCAAAGTATAAGCTTTCTCCTATGTTTTAGACTGCTTGATGCTATTAAGTTGGAAGCAAAGGAAGCCTGAACCAAGTCTTACAGAAACTAATGGGATTTATCAAGTTTTTTGTGAACTTATGTATTCTGATCAATAGCCAAGCTTCTTTACTTAGTGTTCTATAGTGTAGCTATAGAATTGCCCAAATGCAGGTAAACTGCAGGCTAGAACTTAGACCTGTGAAATTTCAGAACTCTTAAGGCTTTATAGAGGTTGATGCATTTACCTTTTCCAAACAAGAAGCCATAAGAGTGCTTGAATTTGTCAGGAGGTAAGTATTTAAACCTTAGCCTCACTGAAAAATGCTGTTTGTAAACAAGAACAACAAGCAGTGCCTCTCTTTCAAAATATGAGAAATACTTAATAGAATTTAGTAAACAATGAGGAAAAGGCCTAGAATTATCCTTGAGCTGAACTGTTTTGTTGAAGTACCATTTTGTTTTCTCTGAGCTCTTCTGCCCCTTGTGCTCAGGGAGTCTTTTTGTCCAGCAGTATGTCTTGAGGAAAGCTTTCCTTTCATCACTCTTTTCATGCAGGCCAGGAGAAACTGCAGTGGCCTGGCATTCTTTTGGCTGTCTGCCAAGTTAAAACTACAAATGAGGGGAATATCGAGTGTTATTTACAATAAACAAAACACAACCAAAAAAACCCTTAAGATGAAAATGAATTTGGTATTTGCTGAGAGGTAGCCTCAGAACTACTGGCTTCTGAGTACACAGCTTTCAGAAGTGACATTTGGGAGTTTTCAACCAGCAATGTCAAATACTCATTTGGTCTGAACAAGCAGCGCGTTACGGGAACGTAACGAAGGCACAAGTGTAGGTTCCTAACACAGGTTACACAGCCTAGCACACTGCGTTAATAGGCAATTTGGCCAGATCACAATATGGTACTAAGAAAGCACAACACCTGAGTTACTTGAAATCAGTAACAAGGCAGTTAAGTAATAACAGAATACACTTGGCCAAGTATTCAAAAATAAATGACTACTAAACTGGTTCTCCAGGGTAGAATTTTTTTTCATGGCCTGGTCCTTTCCTTGTTCCTGCAGAACCTGACAACACTTGGATTTTTGAGTGACAGGGAGACAATCTCAGTCAGATTGCCCTTTATATTTGTGATTAAAAGAATTGAGAATATTTGGGTGCATGCATGACACCGCAATGGACATTGGTCAAAAGAAACTTAAGGCAGGTACTTCAGATAGATAGTTATGCAACATGCCTGGAATATAAAGACTGTCTCAAAAATGCAACTTCGAAGCAAAACAATTTATATTTTTAATACTTAAGTAATTGCAATTGTATCTGTAAAACTTGCAAATATATATTCCATGAATGAGCTAGTGAGGGTGTCGTGCTGCTAATAAACATTTCTCTAAGTGTGTGTGGTGTTTGCTATGGCCTTGAACTCTACACTCCAACACATTCTTTGACTTACCTAAACAAAGAAACAATCCACCTTACAAAAAAACTTCAGTGGCTACTTGGGAACAGCTTCTGTGGACTTACTGTTTGCCAACAGCTATAAACTAGATTTTTTAACACCTCTTGCAAATACCTTGCATGTTGAAAAATGCATCCACATACCTGTTCTAAATTCAAGCAAGCTACAGAGTGGTCTCTCTCCATCATACACGCTTGCTTTCATTCAGTATTTTTCATACATTTTTATTTGCAATATTCAGTTTTTTTAGAAGTGAGAAACTAGTAAGCAAAACAAATATGAAAAAATCATCACTGTTCAAAACACCCCTGCAGTTCTGACTGCTGACTCTAAGCAAATAATTCGTAAACTTCTCAAATCACAGGGCTGTCTGTTCAGTTCTGAACTTTACTCCCTTTGATATGTAGAGGCAAGACATGTCCGTACCTTTCTGAAGATGTACTTCAAATATTTTGGAAGACACAAGTTGTGTAACTTAATACATCTGAAGTGATTGGCACTTAAGAACATCTTTTTGTTCTTGTTTGGTAAAAATACATACTGCTTCCTGAGGTTACCTTAGCGTTTGGGACACATAGTGGATTATTCCTGGCTACTAAGAAAAGCTACAATTGGTAAGGTGTGTTCAGCCAGTGTGCTTTTCCACCTGACCTGACACATACTTGGCAGCAGACTAGGGAGGACTGCTGTAATGGAATGCAAACCATGTCTGAATGGCTGCCATCCACAGCTGGTCACATACATCAGTGTGATGTTCATCACTAGCAGCTCAGCTTCGCTTTTGGGGGCAGTCGGCGTGAGAGAAGATAGGCAGCTGGCATCGCTGCCTGCTTCAGTTCTCCAGACTTCATCTACTACTGAATGTACATTAGTGTCACTTTCTCTGGGCTGTACAAATTCATCTGGAATAAGTCTTGCTCTCCACATTTTTATATGATCGTTAATGTTGCTTTATTTTGTTTCTAGGACTTGTGGTGAAGAGAGCGAGCTTGAAAAGCCACCAAAAGATTCTGCCTTTGAAAGCAAATGACACCACTGGAGTCTTTTTTTTAAAATACAAATTACAGGGGATCGTTAAGTTTTGCATTTGAAATCTATAGACTGCTGAAAGTTTAAAATAATTTTATAAGCATAGTATTTTAAAGTTAAATTTTGTGGAATAAAAGCCCCTTTAATCTTGGTTTAAAAGTATTTAAACACTTTTGCCAATAGTTTTGTCCAGTATTAACAGGTAACACATTTCAAAATATTAAAATTCCAGCTAGAAAACAAATGCTTACATGTTACAGGACTTAGAGTTGTAGTATATTTTTATCTGACTACTGTATGTTTGTCTAGCTAATAGCAGGAAGAAGTGCAAATACTTTTAACTGCCTAATTGCTTCATTTATATAAAACCTACTCTCTCCCTACGATACTGACCTCTGGTTGTGCATAGTTTTTCGACTCTTGTTGGGGTGTGTTAAATTTAACTGTGTTCTGTAGGAGTTGGAAGTAGCGTTTTTATAGCTGTTAAAATGTTAATGTATGAGTATACTTAATCACATCTTTTAAAGCGAGTTTAGTTCTGTTCTTGCAAAACTTATTGTGCCAATTTACTGCAATGTGACTTTATGGTATGGTTTGGATATAATAAGTAAGTATACTAGAAAGAAATCTGGTGTTTTCACTGAACCTGTTGATGCACACTGGTTGGAAAACACTCTCTTGAACAATTTGTGAAATTAAAGAATTTGAACTGATAAAGAGAGACTGTTTCTTAATACTAACTTGCATAGACTAAAACATTCATAGGAACGACAAGAGTCTGGTTTTACTACCATTTCAATTTTATTACCTTGGCATTCACTTGGGGATTTCTAACTCGAATTTTAACAGAAACACTGCTAAAGTATTTTAAAAACTATTCCTGAAGGCATGAAAGGGAGTGAAACAGGTACAAGCTCCTCTGAAAAGTCTTTCTTGAAACACGCCCTTTGCCTAACATCGGAACTAGGAACAACTTGTATGTGACTGGTGTCTCACCAGCCAGGTGAGAAATTATGAGTTTAATAGTCTAAGAACCTTGTTAGGGGGCTGTCAGGGAAGGTGGCACTGCTCCAGGTGTACCTGTCACCTTGTATCGTGCTGCCTTCAAAGCAGCAACAAAAAAATACGATTACAGCCTGGTGGAGACCAGTACTTCTGAAGCTTTAACTCACACCCTTCAACAAGGAAGCATTTTCAGTATTGCAGCATGACCAAAACAGCATGGTATCAAATAGGGAAAAATCAAATTATTTCTTGTTTACATGCCTTGTAAATTGCTGCCACGGCTTCTTCAGTCAGCCCACCTCGGGTTTTTGTTGTTCTTTTGTTCTTACCCAGGGTAGTACGGAGGAAAGGGATTTCTGCTTATATATAAAACAAGGCATAACAGCTTCTTCCCCATTTCAAGTTCAACAACTCGGTACAATCTTTACTTTTGTTTGCAGTTCTGCTCTTACCGTAGTGCTAAGCACTAGATATTCAGTAATAAGAAAAAGCAACTTCAACACTCCATACATCAAGACCAGGTGAAGGTCTAGTAACTTCAGCACTGCTTTCAAACTTCCCTGGTTTCCAGAACCTGAAAGTGACAGATTTATCCTGACTCATGCTTTTTTTCACTGAAATCATGGACTGCTACGAAGTAATTCCTCCTTATTCTCCATCTCCTAATTCTGAAGAGATTAAAACTTTTTTCCCTAGCACTGCCTTTTTGCTGCTTTTTTTTCCCTTCTTCCTGACAGACCAGAATAGTAAACTGTATAGTAGTTTTAGGATCATAGCCCTAATCTCCCCTTCTCTTCACTTGTATGGTTTAAGTAACAACAAAAAAATCCTCACTAGTGACCGGGGGCACAGGAAAAAGCATGAAAAGCCCGAAATCAGAAGTCTCATATCTGATACTCATTGCACAAGCAGTATTACATTTCCTGTGTTCAAAACTGCTATTTAGTCATCTTTCCTAGTCTGCACTAGTTGTTATTCTTCGTACGTAACTTTGCCAGAATCCATCACGGTGAATGTGAAATATTTTTTCCCTTGCTAAATACAGCACTCCTTCAGAGACCACGTGTGCAACGAGTAGTCACTACGCATAAGCTGCTGCTAACGCCTGTTTGTAGTAGTTTGACCAACTTTTAACTGTCCATTTACATAGTGGTACACCTGATGATGTTAACTGCTTCTATAGGTTGTCCTTAACCAGCACCCATTACATTTATTTTTGGTCTCAGTAATCTGTAAACTAGCTGTAATGTTAAGATGAGGCAGGATTATAGGTTTGGTCATGTAGAAAAGCCAACAGAAGAATATATATTTCAACATTCAACACTTCACCAGCAGCTGAAGTTATGGAGCCTGTTTTGCTGCATTTGTACCACAGACTACTTCATATTGGAATACGGTGCATGCTTTCTAAAGACGTCTTCACTATATTGAGTACTTTCAAGTTTTACAGATCCAAGGATATTTTTTATCATTCCTTACTACTCCGCTATCATTTATGTCAATGGATAGAAGCACATGCACATGCATGCAGCTGTACCAACCTTAACAAAAACATGGTTTGTGCATATTTACAAAATGGTACTATTTCCACTCTATCTTCCTGCCCAAAGTTGCAAGCAGCCTAAAACTCCCTATTCTGTCTTCCCAGCTCTATTAATCAAAGGGGGAAAAAGACGTCAAGAGTGCCAGGAGGAAAGCCTCCATGTTGCTGCTCAGAGAAGCAAGCTCATAAATGACTTTTTGAACAAAACAGTGGCACTCAGTTACAGTAGCACTTCGTAGTAACGCGCTGGCTGCTTTGGGAAATTACAGGAATTTAGAAAGGTTAATGATTAAATATTGAAGCCTGTGTTTACAAAGCAGAATCCACTTAGGTAATCACTGAAAGTTAAAACTCGGCATGGAAAGAATTTTAGTTGGCAGCAATATAGTTAAGATTTGGAATACAGCAATCTCCTCCCACACAAAGGTAAAAACATGCAAGTAGTTACAAAACTAAATGCTAAAATTGCTTGCAAAGCTTCTCATGTGTGTAATGAGTATTTGTGTAATGAAATGGAAGGTGTTTATATACCAAAACTGAGTAGCTTTCAGACCTTGAAGACAGTATCTCAAGATAAACCTGGAAGATCAATAGCCATGGCAGCTCCCAGTACGAAATTGTCCTCGGCAGATGGTCATGATGTTTGGCCTCCACAGATCTTGAGTTGCAGCAATCTCCAGAATTTCGCAACAGACTGCTGTTAAGGGGAGAGACTAACGTGGCCATACAGTTAGATCACCAGACAGCAGCATTCTCATTCAGCTTCCAAATACAGGTAGTTACTGCACACTGGAATTTGCATGTTTCTACATACAGCTACTCACGAGAGGTATTTTGTTGCCTCAGGAAACAAAAACAGCTTCCACTTTTATCCTCAAAAGTGTTTCTGTAAAGATGTTAACTCAAAGGACAATTTTCATAGAGGCACTTCCTGATTTTGACCATTCCTTTCTATCAAAACCCCTTTTACCAAAAAGGGGTACTGTGTATTCCACAAGTATGCCAAATACACCTTGTTTTCACACAAGTGTTGATGAGCTAACACACATCTGTCTGTCACAACTGTTTCAGAGATAATGGGTCAACTATGCCACTACTTCAAAGGGTTAGTTGAGATGGATGCAGAGATGAAGCTCCTGATTGTATGCTGCAAGCCACTGAAGTTGTGCTCTATCCATTCACCTGCTTGGGCTTTTACTGCCTGAATTTACTGCCCATTTACAAACCAGAAGTAACCTAACTTCACAGAATCTCACTTGACTGTAGAAATGCTCACCTCACCTTCCAAGATGCCTGAGTATCCATGAGCTGTGTGTCTTGAAAGATACACAAAGACAATTGCTGAGAGCCGAGAACCGACTAGGCAGTCAAACTTCTTCAGTCTCCCAAGGAATAAGGCTGATTCTTTTGGCAGAAAGGAAACAAACCAGTTAATGCACAAAATTTAAAGCAGAGTTAGCTTTGACAGTAGCATCCCTACTTCCAGAGTCAAGTTTACTACAGCTTAAAATACTATGCAGCCCTGTTGAGTTGCTCATCATTCAAGTGCACAGGGGGCTGCTGTGATAATGTTACAAGTGCCCAGCCAGCAGTGTGTCGTGGTTTAGCCCCAGCCGGCAACTAAACACCACGCAGCCGCTCGCTCACCCCCCCACTCCGGTAGGATGGGGGAGAGAATCGGGAGGGCACACGGAGGAAAACCCGCGGGTAGAGATAAAAACAGTTTAATAATGGAAATAAAACAAAGTAGAACAGTGATAATAACAACGATAACAACAATAACAGAATATACAAAACAGGCGATGCACAACGCAACTGCTCACCCCCACGTGTTCCAGACCAACCGCCCGAACCGCGCGCCCCCGAAGGAACCGCCCCCGGTTTTTAAGCTGGGCATGATGTCACATGATATAGAATACCCCATTGGCCAGCTGGGTCAACCGCCCCGGCTATGCTCCCCCCCAGCTCCCCCTGCACCTCGAAGGGCAGGGGAGGCTGTCGGTGCAAGCACCACCCAGCAACACCCAAAGCATCAGTGGGCCATCAACATTCCTTTCATTGCCAAACCCGAAACACAGCACCCCCTCCAGCTACAGGGAAGAGAGTTAACTCTGTCCCAGCCGGAACCAGGACACAGTGGAAAGTGACACTGTCTATATGAATCACGTTTTGCTTTGGAACTTTACACCAAGAGTAAAATCAGAGGGGCCCCTCCTCTTCCTCAACACAAGAAACAGTGTTCTGTATCGCCGTCTTGCCAGCAAGGCAAGAACTTTCACCAGGGAGAGAATCCCCAAGACCTTTGGGAAATTTGAAATAAGTTATAAAGGCTCATACTGCCAAATCACTAAGCGTTTAAAAAAGATCAAAGCAAAAGCCAACCACAGATTGAGTTTAATGCTTTTTAGATTCAAATACAGTTTTTAATACTCTAGCCTTTTTGCTTCCCCCAGTAAGTACAGACGCAAGTCTTCACATGTCAGCAGTGAGGGCCCTTAAATTTTCATTTAAATATTACTCAAATCATCTCCAAGTTCCATACCTTTATATCCAGTGTATTATAACAAGAGATTTATAAGAAAAAATTGCTGATCATCTTGTTTAAAAAAAAAAAAAAAATGACATAAGTACCAAACACACAGACAAGGGATTATTAAAAAAATGATTTCATCGTGAAGTAATAAACCTACTTGGAATTTTTGATCACTGAAACACAACAGCATTTTACAAGTAGCCGAAACACAAATATCCCAGCTGGTGTCATAGAAATTTAACTACGAATGGGCAGCTGGGTGCAATGCTGGATTTCACTCAGAGGGCTCATTCAGAAAGACACGTTAAATCAAGACCAGACCCAGTGGTCCTGTGACAGCTCCTGGGAAGTACAGCATCTTTAAAAACTACGATATAATGTAGCCTTTTTGTTCCCTTTGTCATTTAAGTTGAATCATTCAATATGAAATAGGACCAGGACACACAGCAGCTTCTAATCCGAGTTCTTCTCTGTTTTGTAGTTAAGCACAGAATGCACTCAACTCCCACAGACTGGGGCCAGCTTCTATTTGACTTACTGGAAGTACGGGACTGGCTCTAGCAAAATTTCTTAACCTGCAGGGATACCAATTTTGAAATATATTTGACCATAACTTTTTACTGGAAAGAAGGTAAATGGGTTGGGTGAAACATAGCATAATGAGACAGATTAGTTTAATGAAAGAATAAATTCACATTTTGGCCACTCCCTTCTCTCTACTGCTAAAGAAAGGAAAAAAAAAAAGTCCCCCACAAAAAACCTACTGATTTCCACCTTAGAATTCAGCATAAGAAGCCATCAAACAAGTAAACAATATCTTCAGAAATCATGCCAGCTGTCTACATGATCTCAGTTCCAATACTGAAGAGGACTGGGAAGCCTGTATGTTACCAGCTGAAATAGGAGGAGGTTGGGGAAAGATGAAGAGTAGCGACTTATGAGGCAAATACTGAAGTTGCAGCTGGAGCTGTATCGCGGGGAATCTTTTGCGCAGCTGTTACAGCACCACAAAGCAGTCCAGCCCTAGCAGTTTAACTGGTGACAGTTGAGGTGAGCCGGGCACTCCCTCTTTTGCAGATTCCTGATGGATAAGAGAATCACCACCACCTGCTGTTACAAGTACTTGGTTCACTACTCTGTTTTGAAAATACACAGGCCAACAGCTGGCTGACTTACAAGACCAAAATAAAACTACCTTTTTTTGGTCCTAAAAAAAGCACAGATTTGTATTCACATGACCTAATACAGCATTGGAAAGCAATCAGATATGTGAGTGATGAATGAAGTCCTGCAAACGTTTAAGATGCTTTTGTTTCCAGACATCTAAGATAATCAAGTAAGCACTTGTAGAATTTGCGGCTACAGGACCTGAACAGAAGTCAATTTGTCAAATATATTTCTGTATGCAAGTTACCAGAGTCAGCTCTCTTTTACACCAACCAGAACTAGGCTTTTTTTGAGAACTAGATGAAGCTTTCAAAAGAAAAGCAGTTAGCACTACTAGCTTTCCTAAACAGCAAAGATGTCCCCTAAAATCCTCTGAATTCCAGGTGACTTTAAAAAGCAAGGCACTAGGTAAGTATTTTCTGTTTTGGCAAGCAGAGTTTCAACTTAGCATCAGACCAGCAAGGACAAATTGGTCACATTTTAATAAAAAACAACAATACTTCTTACAGTAACAGAGTGATACTAAAAAAAGCGCACAATGAACACTACTTTAGGAAATGGTTAAAACTGCACGCACTGTAAACAGTTAACAGTCATTTGGAAGGCAGGCTACAATCAGCAAAATGTAGTTTACTCTTCACGGAATGAGTTCTCAGAGTCAGAACGTACAGACAGGGGTAGCTCGCAGATGCAAGTACCCCCCTGTTTGCAGGAAAGACCTTAGAAGTTAACAAGCTCTCTGAGCTTCTCTCTCAGAAAGCGTTCTCCTCCCCTCAAATTCAGTGCTACCCACCCTTGCTCAGAGATGACAACTGCCAGAGTTTTCAAGATAAAATGCCCAAAGACCATGTTCTCATTCTTTGAGGTTAACAGAGCCTAGGATGCACAGAACTTCTTAAAATCACAGCTGCTTTTACAAGGTATTCTCTCTTCAAATGTCCATATTTTTAGAGACCATAGTCTCCAAACTACTGTATTGTTGTCAAAGTGTATTAAAAAATATAACTGATTAAAATAAAGTAGATGTCTGAGCATATTTTTATATACTAACTTATCTTTTAAAATCATACTTACTTACTCAGAAAAGCACACTGGGAAGACTTCAAGTGCAAAGGGCTCCTTCCACCTCAGAGGAGAGGATTAAAAGCCTAACCCAAAATGCACAGCAGTACGCTCAAAAGTCAAGCTGTTCGGTGGTTTTAACAGCCAGAGCAATAGATTCACCAATGTAGTTCACTGAATTCATTCTGGCTAGTGTCATTTTCAGTTGAAAATCCCAGGATCGACATAAGGATATGCAACAAACTCCCCCAGTTTATTGCCTTCCACATCGTAATGGAGCATCCGAAAACAAACATCACAGAAGAAGCAAGGATCCTCTGGTGCCAGACTGTCTTTGTTGGTTACCCACCTGCAGGTTACAAAATACAAGTCTTCCAACACATTTGTGACAAACATCTCAACATTTTACTCAGAGTTGGGGATGGCAGCAACAAACATCAGTAACAATGTTACACTGACCAGATATGACCTATATTGCGTATCTCCCAACCCAGTCATACAGCTCTTTTCGAAACTCCACACACACTGTCATTCCCAGCTGCTATCTTACACTACTACAGCAGCATTTCCTGAGGAACTCCGCAACCTGTGCAGATGGTACAGTGCATAACCAAAAAAAACCCACAAACCAGGAATCTTCTGTCCACCCTATGGCCATTTAAGTCATAAAAGATAAATGTTTTCCCTTAAGGTAAGATACTGTGATACAGAGCAGACATGTGACTGAGTCAAACTACTCTGAGTAATAACCAAATTCATTTACAAGTCTAAAAGAAGGGCTTGGGTGATGCAGACAAGAGAAGGAGAGGATTGCTGCACACTCCAGCAAGCACTGAAGTTAACATGAACACAGCTGCCAGCACAAGGAGGGCCTGCCATGTCACCAAGCAATTAATTTATTGTAGCACCCAGAGGCCATGACAGCTCAAGGCCTATAGTGATTAAAGATGCTATCTGCACAGATTAGAACATGCAGGACAGCCAGCCAAAGCAGCTCTGCTATCCATGGTTTAGCATCTCCCCACTTAAGCTTAGTCCTTAATCCTGGTTTTAATTTAATTCATTTACATCACCTCTGGTAATGCTCTCCCCACTGCATCTTTCCCCCATATTGACCCTTTGGCTCCACCTCCCCTTATGGCCAAATGCCTCGCAGATTATAGCCACTTGTGAAGGCATCCTAGGTGCTCTGCTCCGAACACTAGGATGGGCTCCCATCACAAGGGGAATTGGCTCTTTGCCTGATTCCAGGGAAGTCTAAGGCCAAACAAGCAAGATAACAAGGACATAGCTGCTGTGTCAAACTGAGGCTGAGTGTGTAAGCTGCCCTGGGGGAAAAAAAAGGGCAGTGGGTGTTTTTGTAAATAAATCATTCAGACCTATAAAATCAGAGAGCCTAGCCTAGTCTGTAGAACTCCTTTAGAGAAATTTCTACTGTGTCTATTGAAAGGCTTTCTCACATCTAAGTAAACAGCACTAAAGTGTGTAAAGAGCATTGAATTCACATGCTGCTCTCTTAACTACAGAAAATCCGTGTATCACAAAAAGGTCCTTCAAGTACAGCTGCACAGCACAGTTTTCAGGTAGAGGTTAGGAGTCTACCCGTGGGGAAAGATACATGCCTTTTAAAAATCTCCAGATTTTACTATATTGAAGTTCGACAGATCCATACTTCCCTCTACTTAGATGCTAGATTTAATAAAAGCTCTGTGCGACTTCCGGCAAATGAATTTGAATCACGTCTTGTCATAGGGGAGAAATGCAGCATTTTCCCCCAAAAGTAAGATTTTCAAAAGAAATTGATTGAGAGCTGAGCTCTATCATTTCGGTTCTTTTGATCATCCTAAATCATCACCTCCAAATGAACGCTACCTGCAGGAGGCCTTTTCCTGGGCAGGGTGTGGACAACTGCCTGAAGAGTAAGATCTCAGAATACTTGCATGAAGATTACTCACACACTTTATCAAATACATACAGAGCTTTCATWTTTTTTTTTGTTTTTTATTTTTAAGTTAGTAGCAGCACCCAGAAAGACTTATTGAAGAAGACAAAAAGATCAAGAATGTAGCATACCTGGCTGTATACATTTTGCACACAAAGCATTTTCTGGTACATAACCAATGTTTCTTGATTAGCAAGGGATAGAGGTTCCTGTCCAGGCAGTCATCATGATGAATGAGCCTTGAGGGAAATAAATAAATACATAAAATACAATAAAGACTCAGCCACATTGGAATTTATCTGAACATAAGCGTGGACACTGAAGATAAGGCATGACTTAAATTCCTGTGTAAACTATGACTAGACTTCTGCTAAGCATTTCTTAACACAGATGAAGACCTGGAGATAGACTGCTAGTTGCACTATCTGTGGATTTTATGGTCAGGAGTAAATGCAGTTTGTGTGGTAACTCAGAATTCTTCAGACCATCTACTTTAGAGTGTCCTTTCAAAGTTTTTCTCTCCTACACAGACTAACAGGCAAAAACATCATCAGATGAATGTTTAGAGGCTCATAATCCTGAGATCATCTACTTGCAACATCTCTTCTTTGGGTTGTATTCCTCTTGGGAGGCACCATTTATTAGGTACAYCTTAGGTACATCAGGCTTCTGGGAACTGAAAATGATCTGTCACCCACGACAGACAATCAGAGGAAAGCTCTCTCCACCCGTTATGCACTGAGCAGAGTACACACAATAGTTCTACTGTTGATGTGGTTCCCACCTCACAGCCACTATCACCTCCTCCTTCTCTCCCTTGCCTATCCACCTCAGCCCACTATTTCCACTCCTCTGTTCTCTTTTCAGTTCCTGCCCCTTAGCACCAAGCCTAAACTAACAAGTCCGGATGACTTCAGCTAGACCCATTAACAGCTTTCTGCTCCCTGGTGCTCCAGAATCAGTATGTAAATCTGCCACACATTGGCTCTGCCTAGAAAGGGCTTTTCACTGTGGGTGCTATGCCTCCCATACCACAGTCATGCCACGCTAGTTAGAAAGCAGTCTTTCCATGCATACAAATTATTTAAAAAAAAAGACACAAGGGAGATTACTTTCTTCCTTCCAGAGGTAGTCACATGTATGTGGAATAAAATCTTAAATAAGCCCTGCAGAAGGCAGCAGAATAATCTTAAGGTTAGTCTAACAAATATTCAGCATTTAATGTCCACAGAAGGCTTGATTTCAACTGCCTAAGCACTCCCAAAGAGCAGTAACTTACCTTATATCTGTGATGATAATGATGTGCTCACAGTTCCCTTGGTGGCAGAAAAGGTATGGAAATCCAATCCTGAGGGACAAATCACTAAATGTGTAGTCCTCCATTTTAACAGACTGAAGATTTCCATAGCCTCTGTCATGAGATTCCGACCACTCAATAATTGTTCTGAAAACAGAAAGGTCATGGGCATAGCAATGCTATAAACTGTGAATGCACAAAAAAGGAAGGTTTTGGGAGACATGCAAAACTCTTCACTGGGACACAGTTAAAGAGATGAAAATCAAAATGTCTCACAACATTTTGTAATAACTTAAGGTAATTTCATAGCAATACCACAATCCCACAGAACCGTACACTGTTCTTGTGGAACACCTGCCTTTACATCCCCACCAAGCAGCTTCGCAAGGAGTTCTAGTCACAGTGTATGCTCCTGATGCCACCCATCCAGGTCAGGTTGTTTGCAGCACAACACTTCCCAAGCATTCCAATAATTCAAGTTACCAGCAGGTCATTTTTGCCCCCTTGGTCAATAACTTTGTTTTAAAGTACTAAAAAGCTTTTTTTGGTTTTGCCAAGGAGAAACACAAATCTGACAACTGCACAGTTAAATTTCCAAAATTTAGCACTGGAAGGGGACTGGCCACTGTTGCAATTACTGCTTGGCTTTTCAGCACACTCCTACATACAAGCATTTCACTTCTACAAACTGCATATGTTATCACAAGTCCCTCCACAAAGATCATTGGTGCTCATGGACAGAAAGAAAAGGAGCAAAATAATTGATTTCTCTGAAGTCACACACCAAGTCTGGCATAACAAGAACAGAATCCAAACTCACAGCTCTTCCATACCACCCATTTTAACATCTTGACCTCCTAAATCTCACTAGTGTGTCAGCAAGCCCATACTTCCCCAAAATAAACTACTATTTATAGTTTAAATGGATATGGCTTGTGCTCAACCAGTGTGCGCTATAGTTCCAAACAAGAGATACCTGAGACTCTTGGCAGTGTCATCTCAGACTTCTCTTCCCAACAGTCACACAGTCCCATTGTTGACTTTACCATGAAGGCATTCAGCATATTTTCAAGACTGAGTAGAACAACTGACTTCCACACAGCTGAGCTTGTTGTCCTTCTGACCCATCTTCTACCTCACAGGCAAGTCTTTTGGTGGTCATCACAACTAGGGAGGGCACTTAAAAAGCCAGTACAGACTGGCACCCAGCACCGTCCACAGCAATCCCATCCCAACAGAGCAAAACAGGATTTGCGGGGGAAAAACCGCATTCATCCCCTTTTCAGAAGGGAAGTGAGTGGAAGGAGTAAGTACAGCAAGTGAAGTTAAACTTCTATGTAAAAATCAGTTCAACATGAAAAGATAGTAGGAAAAGTCCATTCTAGCTTCGTACACTAGACATTCCAGTCTTAAAAACACCACAATCATAAACAAAATGAAATAAATTTCCTGTCTCTTAAGGTTTTCCTTAGTCAACGTCTACAAATGCCATACCTGCTCAGATCTCTGCACTCTGGGTATCTTCTATCATTATAAAAGATGCCTTCAAAATAAAAGAAGGCAGATTTGTAGAGATCCTGAGAGAGAGAGAGAGGTCTGCATTAGTGTTATGACAGATTAAACACCTTAAACAAGAACATTTCAGAAAACAAGCACTTTAGGTATCTAAATTATATTAAGAGACCTCATTCTACAGGTTTCTAAGAAAAGCTTTGCACTGGTTTTAGATGCTCATTGCCTGCTATGCAGTTGCTCTGCTGATACTATCTCAAGCTATTACAGGTTATTTTAGTGCTCTTCTTTTATTACTATCCCCATTATAGCAGTTACGGATTTTTACAAAAACACAGAACAAGAACGCAAGCATCATTGCACAAATGACACTAATTAAGTAACTGCACAGCACTGCCTTAAAAAAAGACTAATAATACTTAAAAACATTAGCAAGATGTAGTGGGTTGACCTTGGCTGGCTGCCAGACCCTCCCACCCAGTTGCCCTCTAACTCCCCTTCCTCAACCGGACACGGGAAAGAAAACAAGACAGGCAAACTTGTGGGTTGAGTTAAAGGCAGTTTAATGAGAAAAGCAAAGGCCGCGCGCAGAAGCGAAGTAAAAAGAGGAGATTTATTCTCTATGTCCTATCAGCAGGTGATGTCCAACCACCTCCTAGGAAGCAGGGCCTCAGCATGCGTAGTGGTTACTTTGGAAGACAAATGCCTTAACCATGAATGGCCCCCCTCCTCCTTTCCTCCAGCTCGTACTGCTAAGTACAACGTCATATGGCATGGGATATCCCTTTGGTCAGTTGGGGTCAGCTGTCCCAGCTACGTCCCCTCCCAGTCTCTTGCTCACCCCCAGCTTACTGGCCTTGAGAGGACCTGGAGATACAGCCGCAAGGCTGTGCAAGCACTGCTCAGCAATAGCCAGAACACTGGTGTGTCATCAACCCTGCCTAGTCAAAAACGCAAAGCACCGCGCTACATGGGCTGCTGTGAGGAAAGTTAACTCCATCCCACCCAGACCCAGCACACCTGATCAGGACAGACCACACCACAAAATACTTTTTGCTGGAATAACAGAGAATTATTGCAGTCCTGTCCCCTTGCACACACACACGACAGCCACATGGAAGCAGTCCCTGGTCACATCTATATAAACATGAGACACACGCAATTTTGGAAGGTCCAATCACCTCACTTCTGGCGGCTCAGAAGAAAATCTAGTATCCTTCAAAACTCACCCTTAATTACAAAGTTTCTCACATGCAGACACGCCATTCGTACCCGACTTCTCTATCAAAGATAATTTACAACTTATGGCACTGATACCAGCAGTGCAAGAGTCATCAGATTCCAAATCATCTCAAGAAATGGAGCTAACCCATGAGCCTCCCCCACACACGTAACAAATTCTGCAGCAGGAGAATTTCACTTCTACAAACTGCGTATGTTATCACAAGTCCTTCCATGAAGATCATTGGTGCTCATGGACAGAAAGGAGCAAAATAATTGATTTCTCTGAAGTCACACACCAAGTCTGGCATAACAAGAACAGAATCTAAACTCACAGCTCTTCTCGGGGGCGGGGGGCGGGGGGGAGAGGTGTTGATCTCCTCTCCCTGGTGACCAGCGATAGGACATGAGGAAATGGAATGAAGCTGCCTCAGGGGAAGTTCAGATTGGACATTAGGAAAAGGTTCTTCACTGAAAGGGTAGTCGGTCACTGGAACAGGCTCCCCAGGAAAGCGGTCACGGCACCACGCCTGTCAGAGTTCAAAGAGTGTCTGGATGATGCTCTTAATCATATGTTTTAGGTAGTCAAGCAGGGAGTTGGCATCAATGATCCTCATGGGTCCCTTCCAACTCAAGATATTCTATGATTCTATACAAAATATTGTGTGTGGTTTTGCAACTTAAAAACAGCTATACAATAGGGGAAAGAAATAAAACAGATTTACATGATATATATACAGCCAAAATTAAGAGGGGGAAAAAAACACACAAACTTTTTACTTAGATACAAATGTCACTTAACATCTAAGAAAAGAGTAATTTTTTAATTAAGGCATACATCCGCTTCCCATAATTTCCATCTCCTGTTGCTGCTGTCAAAACAGCCTTTATACAAACAAATAACTTGAGCAGAGAGAAGGCGACCAGGAAAGATTGTACTTTTTTATCCATATAACTTTTTTACCTTTAAATTGTGCTCTTCCAAGTTCTTTCTGGCATATAAGAAGGTGGTGTTTTGGTTTGTGCTATACTGCTTAAAGACTGAGGCTAGATAGCAGTGTACATTATGAAACTTATGACAACACATGTACAGGGCTTAAGAAACAGTTAGAAGAAGCAGGACACAGCCTTCTGCAGTGGACCTTGAAGCAGGGAGATGCCTCAGATCGAAAACCCACAGCAAGCAGGAAACCATATTGTTCAGGTACTTTATTACATTTTGCTGAAGAAAAATAATAGCAAAAAAAAAAAAATCACCTTTGTTGCAAGAGCAATACAGCTAACATGCAAGTCTATCCTGACACAGGTCAGCTGTCTTGCACAGCATTCATTACTGGAAGTGAGGAGAAGTTGAAGGACACAAACTAAGCCCTCTTGAACCACTTCAGAGTGGAACACTTCTGTACTGACTGCTGCTCAGGGAGCCATTCTGCATATGCTGTATATGCAACTGTGCACAGCTACAACACATACAAGTGATGCGAAGATACACTGTATACACATACAGTTGACCTGTAAGTTATAGCATACAATTTTTCCCATATTTTCAATTGCCCTTTGAAGAAAAGCAGTGTTTCATGACCTTTCAGCAAAAAAATCATTACTTGCAATTATACACTGGCATTCATATATTGCACAAAGCCTATTTAAGTCCTCTATTTTCTTCAAGTATATGGAAAACTGCAAGGAATCCTTCATTAATGGGCCTCAAGAGCATTTCAATAAAGTATCTCTCCAATATGTATTGACACAGTTTTATCACAGTGAAGTAGTCCCAACCTTTACACCTCTAATTACACCATGTGCCAGCTCTCAGGTAAGTAAAGGTTGTATTTATTCATCAACAGATGCATGTGCAGGAAGGTCAGACAGATAATGACTGAGGAAGGTAATTTCAGGGAGCTTGGTTCCTTTCCATGATTAATATGGTGACTGGCTCACTCCAATTCTATAACTTGGGAGTTGCTCACTGCTCATTAAGTCACAGAATTCTGATGAACTTTTTACATATCTGTTGGGAGGCAGCCTATGATCTGCAAGAGCTTACAGTGGAAAAGAAAAGCCTGAGAAAGTGGAAGACAGGAAGTGAACATGAATTATTTTGCAGGCTGGGTCAGAGGCATAAGCAGACTAAACAAGAATCAAATAGGGAAACCGTGGACAACTAGGACTCTGGATCCCCAGACCAGTCTTACGAGTCTTTATTAACAGACAATGAATGCTCATTTGTGCCCAGAGATCTCTTTCAGCTATTAACTCTAAGGTCTCAAAAGACAGGAAATGCAGATATTGGGGCCAGAGATGGGACTCATGACTGGAGATGACCTGCATGAAGGCACAGCGGTGGGAACGTATTTTGCATTCAGACAATTTGTTTCAGCTCTGTTATTGTCACCCTCCCTGGCTCTCCAACCACAACGTGTAAGTATTGCCATGCTTTGGCAATTCCTTACCAGCTTGTGTGGGTCTCAGCAGTTCTGAGTTAGCCAGTCCTTTGAAGCTGCTCCAAACTTCAGAAAACAGCTGTTTGTCACAGTAAACAGAAGGCCAAGGGAGCCACTGTTATAAACTTCTTGGGAAATCTGAGTCAGGTCTTTCCTGCTTAATGCTGGCCAGAGGTATGACTCAGACATTCCTTCATCCCAGACTTTGCTTTACCCTTCAGTTTGCAAGGAGGGATGCCCTATTATGCTTCTCCAGGGAATCCCAACAGTAGTAGTAGCCACATAAAAGATCCAGAATCCTTGTTAAAAGTATCCATATCTGTGGAATAATACACCTCAATATTGCCCAGTTCTCTTAAACATCCCCCGGTGTTGGTTTGACTAAGGTGTTTTTTTACAAAAAAAACAAAGCAAACCAAAAAAGGCACACAATAGAATAGAACAGAATATTTCAGTTGGAGGGCACCTACAACGATCATCTAGTCCAACTGCCTGAGAAATTCAGGGCTGACCAAAAGTTAAAGCATGTTGTTAAGGGCATTGTCCAAGTACCTCTTAAACACTGACAGGCTTGGGGCATTGACCACCTCTCTAGGAAGCCTGTTCCAGTGTTTGACCACCCTCTTGGTAAAGAAATGCTTCATAATGTCCAGTTTGAACCTCCCCTGGTGCAGCTTTGAGCCATTCCCACACGCGCTGTCACTGGATCCCAGGGAGAAGAGATCAGCACCTCCCTCTCCGCTTCACCTCCTCAGGAACCTGTAGAAAGCAATGAGGTCGCCCCTCAGCCTCCTTTTCTCCAAATCTGACAAAACCAAAGTCCTTAGCTGCTCCTCATAGGACATGCCTTTCAGCCCTGTCACCAGCTTTGTTGATCTCCTCTGGACACATTCAAAGACCTTCACATCCTTCTCAAATTGTGGAACCCTGAAATGCACACAGTATTCAAGGCGAGGCCGCACAACAGCAGGATAATCACCTCTCTTGACCGGCTGGTTGTGCTGTGCTTGATGCACCCCAGGATGCAGTTTGCCCTCTTGGCTGCCAGAGCACGCTGCTGACTCATGTTGAGCCTGCTGCCGACCAGCACCCCCAGATCCCTTTCTGCAGGGCTGCTCTCCAGCCACTCCTTTCCCAGTTTATACTTGTGCCCAGCATTACTCTGTCCCAGGTGCAGAATACGGCATTTGGACTTGTTAAATTTCATCCCATTAATCATTGCCCAATGAAGAAAAAGCAAAAAAGAAAATCACAAAACCCCAAAGTAGGAATGAAAGAGAACTTAGGCCTATTTATGCCAATAAAACCCAGAAAGTCTCTCTTACCCTCTCTGTATCAGCTGACAAGCTACACTTGTTTACTTAAGCAATGAAAGCAGCAACTTGATCCTTTCACTCAGCCTGCGTACTCAAACTGCACTTCAAGAGAAGCGAAAGTTGGCATCAACAGCTAACTGACTTACACAGCCTCTTTCCTGCAGACTCTCAGAGCACCATTCCGATTTAAATCAGTCTGTAAGATCCTTAAATTAGTGAGAAGCTATTTTCTCTATTTGGATAAGCTAACATACATCTGGCAGGTCAGGGTGCCACTTCCTTCCTAGACTGCAAGGAAGAAAATTCTACCCCACTGATGGCTGATTACCTGTCTGCTGCAGCAACATGCAAATTTTATTGTGAAGACTTACCACACACTGAGCCTATACCTCAATGCAAGTTGTCAATTCACAATCATACTTGAGGAAAACAAACAAATGGAATGAATGCACGCCATCCATTAACAGCTCCTGCTGGGAGGCTAGGCATAGTGGCATGCACTTACTTTAGGGAAATTATTGATGTGAGGAAGCCTAACCTCAACCATGTTGAGGCCATGACAGCCTCACATGACTTCTCTGCATGCCCAGGAGGAGAGTCTCAGAACTCTCTGATCTCAAAACTAAACAGCTAGTGCTTTACTAGGTAGTGGTAGAAAGACTCTTCCATTTACTTTACATAAATGAAGACTAGTATCTGGGATGTCTTTCAGTCTCATTAAACAAGAATATGCCATCTTTTCACTATTATATATACAAATATATAACAACCTCTGGTTTCTCCCAGATTGTGTATCATATATTATTTGATTTCTATTATACTGATAATATACTATATTATTAATATAATATTGGTGGAACAGCTGGGCCGCAAGGGTGATAATCAGTGGAACAAAGTCTAGTTGGAGACCAGTAACTAGCAGAGTACACCAGGGGTCAATATTGGGTCCAGCCCTGTTCAACATCTTCATTAATGATCTGGATGATAAGGCAGAGTGTGCCCTCAGCAAGTTTGCAGGTGACAAAACTGGGAGGAGTGGCTGATATACCAGATGATCGAGCTGCTGTCCAGAGGGACTTTGACAGGCTAGAGAAATGGGCCAACAGAAACCTCATGAAGTTCAACAAGGAGAAGTGCAAGGTCCTGCACCTGGGGAAGAACAACCCCATGCACCAGTATATGCTGGGGGCCCCTCAGCTGGAAAGCAGCTTGGCAGAAAAGGGCCTGGGGGTCCTGGTGGACACCAAATTGACTATGAGCCAGCAATGTGCCCTTGCAGCAAAGAAGGCGAATGGGATCCTGTGCTGCATTAGACAAAGTATGGCTAGCAGGTTGAGGGAAGTGATCCTTCTCCTCTACTCAGCACTGGTGAGGCCACACATGGAGTCCTGTGTCCAGTTCTGAGCTCCTCAGTAAAAGAGAGATATGGATATACTGGAGAGAGAATCCCACAAGGGCCATGAAGATGAAGGGACTGGAGCACCTCTCCTATGAGGAGAGGCAGAGAGAGCTGGGACTGTTCAGCCTGGAGAAGAAAAGGTTCAGGGGGGATCTTATTAACATACACAAATATCTCTAGCAAAAGTGCAAAGAGGACAGAGCCAGGGTCTCTTCAGTGGTGCCCAGTGACAGGACAAGAGGCAACAGGCACAAACTGAAACACAGGAGGTTCCCTCTGAACATCAGGAAACACTTTTCCTTGTGAGCGTGACCAAGCACTAGCACAGGTTGCCCAGGGAGGCTGTGGAGTCTCCACCCTTGGAGATATCCAAAAGCTGTCTGGTCATGGTCCTGGACAACTGGCTGTAGGTGTCCTCGCTTGAGCAGGTGGGTTGGACCAGACAACCTCCAGAGGTCCCTTCCAACCTCAACTATCCTGTGATATGATATATATGTGATATAATACATTATCAAAATGATGCAATTTCAGTATTTTCAACTTTTTTCGACTTTTTAACTTTTTCTTTATTGACCCCTTTTGCACATCCCCAGAGAACACCTGGCAATTGTGGGAGAGGGGAATAATCTTCATTCCTACTTCTGATCAGCACCCAGTTGCAAATACCAAAGCATGTGAGTTCAAAGACAGATGGTCTACGTTTAGCTTTCTACTACCTCTGGTGTTCTAGAGTATAGTTCAAAGTAAAGTCAGTCCATGGGGGTACATCTATGCAAGAACTCACTGCCAGTGTTACTGCTTCCCCACAATAGCATTAATGATGTTCTTCTTGACATCGCACAAAACAGGTCAGCTTGGTAACGCAACCAGGAAGTATTTACTTGCAGTGCAACCCACAGGCAGAACCAATGCAGCCTAATTTAGGGCTGAAGAAAAAACAACAAAACAAAACTCTGCTTCCCTCTCTCCTGTATGTTTTCTAAGCTCCTACACATGTAGAGGGTTCCAAACAGAAGGTTTTACCTTGCTGATGTGCTCTGGTGCTTGATCTGGCTGACTGCTGAACTCACCACCGATCTGAAGGTCACTGACACAGGAAATCGAGTCTCTCAGCTCGGTGAGCTTCTGGCTGCCCAGTACAAGGACTGTCTGATAGGGTTTATGATCTTTATGCTAAAGAAAAAGAGCATAGAAGCTTCAAATAAAAATCACTTGTCAGCATCAGTACTGCCCTTCAGCTGACAGCTTGAGGTCATTAATGGCAGCATATGGCACATCACCCCTCTGTACCAGATTTTAAACAGCATCTTGCCACAGCCTCTCCTAAGGCTGCCATTTATTAGTTTTATTCAGAAACTCAAAAGTCACATTTCCCACCGGAAAGTGCAGGAAAGAGAGAAAGTCTGAGCACACTTATCCCAAATCCAGAAAGAGTACTGTAGTTTCAGATTTTGAGCTCTCTGTGAAATCAATTAACTGCTCAGTAATCATTGTAAAAATTTCCTTCTGTAAACCACTAACAGAATGAAAGCCAAATTCCAAAAAAGCCTTAAGAAGTTACCACAGTTGAAGGGTTTACCACGGTCCCTCAGTGGACTCACTGATTTTAACTGCTTGGGAGGATATTACCTGAGTAGGGAAGAGACATCAGAATACAACCTAGAGAATTTAGTACCAACCTTCTGAAATATGACAGGATAGAAGATGTTCAGAGTTAAAAGTAGTTCTCCCTCCTCAACTAGATCTGTTGGATTGTCTGGCCTCTTTCCAATTGCATGTGACTCCTGCAAAAATAAAGATACATATATATATATATATAACATTGGCAGCCACTTATATATCATAGCCCTTGGATACAAGTCTGAAAAACACCGTTCTAACTGCAACTCGTTTTCGACTGTGTAGCCTTCTGAATTTATAACACCCTACTTCCTCCAAGATGGAAAGGTGAGAAACTGCTGTAATTACTGATTTCAAGCATTTTCCTTCATTCCTCAGCTCTGGAGAAGCTGAGGTGCTTTCAGCAATTATGAGACAGTTGCCTACTCCTCGGCTACTGAGAGGCCCTGCATAAAGGAATTAAAGCCTGCTGCCACTCTGCCCTCACGGAACCCAGTTGCTACCAACTTCCATC
This sequence comes from Oceanodroma leucorhoa, assembly GCA_030449065.1. Taxonomy (NCBI): domain Eukaryota; kingdom Metazoa; phylum Chordata; class Aves; order Procellariiformes; genus Oceanodroma; species Oceanodroma leucorhoa. The sequence goes on from JASVER010000052.1 coordinate 2,580,091, forward strand.
ACTTAATGCTTTGAAATGCTCTTTAAATGCTTTCACATGTAAAGGGGGATTGCAACCCTGAACTTGAGAAAGACCAACCTAGAACCTAGCCATAGCATGAAGTACATGAAAACAGCACAACACTGCCTCTTATGACGGAAGCTTGACATAGCTGGAAGTCTTAATTTCTCCAAAATCCAAAACCAAAATCCAGCACTGCCCTTGCCACACTACTGTATTTTAGAAAAGAAGTGAAAGCATTTCCACATTTTCATCCTACTTTGTGTTTAAGACATAGCACAGCTGTGAGAATGAGGGAGGGCACTTTTCTGTGGCAGTCAGTTTCCTCCTTTTTCAACAAATCAGGAGAGAATACTGACTGCATAAATACTTCCCACCAGCACGAAGTGCTCTTCAGATTTAATAACAGAAGCATGTACTGCTATGAGACTTCAGTTCAGAGATACTTGTGCTCTATCCCTTGTATCTCCCTTCTTCATACGACACATTCCAAACTCACGTTTCTTATTGCTCTCATCCTGTTCTAGGACACTGTGATCACAACCAGCTCTGACACACAAACCAGTTACCACAGCTTGCTTAAAGGATGCAGTAACTGACCACATGCTCATTCTTCCGAAACAGAAATAAGACACCACTCACTGAAACCCTTTATGAAGATTTCTATTGCAAATATTTTCTCAGATATGCCCTAGGCTAAGAGCCCAACACAGTTGTTACATCTCAGCTGATGCGTGATATCAGCTGAGATGCCAGGGCATCATCATATGCCAGGGCCTCTGGACAGTTGAAACAAAACCACTCATGACAGACCAGGAAACCTCAAGGGGAAAAAATTTTTAATAGTCACAAGTGAGGCTCCTTCTTCACTACACCTCCATCCCTAATTTTTACAGTAGTTCATGGCTTGCTTATTCAAGCCATGGACTCCAGCACTGTGAAATTTAAGAACTTAAGTTTTCCTGTTTAGGACTTCAATGGTTGTGAAGAAATCTTTAAAAAAGACTTATTAAGAATAGTTAAAGGAATTCCAAGATGGCTTTTGAGGGGCTGATCACTACAATCCTGGTTCCTGACAGCTCAGAATGGCTGAGAAACTTGGGTTACAAAGCTCAGAATTAGGAACTTACTGCCACTATGTTCCTACTGTCCTCCTCTTTCAGCCCTACAGAAACTAGCTCACAATCATTTACACATTAAAGCTTAGATTCCAACACAGGACTCCAGGAGCAAAAACATTATGCGTTTTGTCTAGCTGTATGGTAAGTTACCATGATGCTCAGCTGACTTCATCCCCTACACAATGCTTTAGTAGCAACCAAATAAAAGCATTCTGTATTAACAGACTGTAAGAGCAGAGTTCCTGTCCTACCCTTCTATAAAATGTCTTTAATCATTACCTGCAAACTCTTATCTGCAAACATTTACAGTATACAGACATTCATAGCAATGAAAAAAATCCAACCAGAAGTTGTATTTTGGCTGTGCCAAACTGCCTTGAGATCCTGCGAGATGGCAGGGAACTTACCATCTCATAAGCAAGAGTTTCTTGTCTGCAAGCCCGATCCACAATAATTGTTTCTTCTCTTCTCTCTAATGCCTTCTTTCTAATTCTGAGGGGCAGGAACACAGGACAAAATTTCATTCAACAACTTCCATGCAGAATCTCTAGGTATACTGTTAAATTACACAAGCTACTACAGTGCAGCTTTCAAAGAGCAGGGTTTGTGGCTGTCTTAGTATGACAGACTAACTTACAATACTCTTGTCTCCTGACTCCCATAAAAACCTGGTAGTATACAGGCCAGCTTGTGGATTTCAGCTTGTGTTTTTCTTCCCCTTATGTGCAAATTACAGGTTGTTTGTGGGCAGTTTTACACTTAGGAGAAAAAACAACAAAATGTTGTCTGAAGAGGCTCTCCAAGAAAGAACACTTTGTTACCTTTGAGGAAGCTGTTTCAACTATCCCTCCCACTTTAGAGAAATTCAATTCATGTTCAAGCAAAAAACAAGAAAAACACCACAAATATTCTCAACCCCATGACATAGATACTTTTCTAAAAAAACCTCAGTATCATTTGTAGAAGAAGTAGTATCGTACATAGGATATCTACTAAAATACATGTATTTAACTCCTGCATGAACACCCAATCCTTTTTAACTTTCAGGACAAGTCTATTTACCCTCCAGACCTTCCTGAAGGTTTTCAGTAACAATCAGACTTAACACTGATCACAACCTTAACACATTTCTTTACATTAGTACTACATGAACTGAAATTCAAGTACAGCAAAGGCCTCAACTGGCCAAGTATGAGTTCAAAGTTCACTAACTGATAGAAACTTAACATATATTGTTCAAGCTCTGAAATGCACCAGTATTATCAATTAATTCTGTAGAGTGGGTTCAGATAAAAATGGATCTGACTACAACTTCAGTACTTACACTTTGGCTGTTACAATGTGGCTGTGGGTTACTACAGGTAAGAGCTACAGATTTATTTCACAAGGCTTTGGAGAAACTTCCCACACATGATTATGAGAAGTCCCCTGCATGCTCCAAATTTAGGTRCTAGTTCAGAAGTACCTAGGTCCAGAAATCCTAAGTTCTTCCAATAAGAAAGATGGCATATTCTGTATATCTTAATAAAAAATTCCTAAGTAACATTCAAGCAGATGGCTCATACCAATTATCCTACCATAAGCTGGTGTTTCTGCCCTTACAGTATTTCTGGGCACTGCTTCAGAAAGTACACCAATGCCTGGAAAGGGAACAAGCAGCCAGAGATGCTTTTGTGCTTGTTTTCCACCCCACCCCATATCAGGGTACTGTGAGTGTACCATCAGGACATACCGAAGAGTTAGCAGATTGCTATCTTCAGGAACAACATCTGGGTCCTTTTCTTTATCAGAAGACATTAACATATCAACACTAGGACAATAAAGAAAATAACTATTATACATTTTTTCAGACTTACTTCAGAATAAAAATCAGTTAAGCTATTCTTAAAAGGAACAAAGACAGCAAAATGTGAATAAACAAGAGATAGCTTGTATAGCCTAAATCAAGGCAAAAGGGTAGCATGGCTGTTAAGATAACGAACCAGAAGACAGAGAGTCCTGGAGCTTATATCTGGCTTTCATAGAGATTGGGTAAATTTTATCTTTACTTTGCATTCTGCCTAATGGAGCATAGCTGCCTATAGAGGTTTAACAAGCACCATTCCAAATATGTGTCCAATACTTTTTATAAACTAAAAATGCCACTTGACTTTTTCAAATCTCATCCACCTACTCTGATTTTCTGATGATATATGGCAAAATTGATTCAATCAAAAGGAATCATCAACCTCAACCTGTATGTTAAAGCTAACACCTCCGCCTCAGGTACAAACATGGGCAAGCCACCACATTTACACAAGCTGTCACTGCTGTATTAAGGCATTAATTTATGGCACATTTCTTCCGGGAATAAGACAACACTTCTGCTAGAAGTGACAGGTCCGTTCTTCCTTGTATCCTTCTTTCCACTCTCAGACCCTTTTCACCCTCACTCTTCTTGCATTTGCACAGAATCCAAAGTATAGCTAACGACAGTTTTTTGCTGTAGTGCAAATTACTGCAGGATGTGGGAAGGAAAAGTGGAACTGCTTTCGGCTTCAGTAATGATTTAAACTGATTATACAAATGTTAGGTTTTCATAACATAAATGAAGACGGAATTTCTCATGAACATGCCACACAAAATGAATCCTGTGGGATACCATATCTGCTCCCCTGCCAGTTTTGTAATATAAGGTTCCCCAATGCCATTCCACAAACAGACCAAACGATCCATCTGAAGGCTTCAGATGAGACACTGTAATAGTATCAATTACCTTTTTAGACACATACAGAATAATGCTGACTCAAAGACAGTAATAACTTTGTATTAATCACAAAATAATTTTATCCAACTTAAAAATAGTCTGAGAAAATATTATTTAAAACAGAGAAGTATCACCCGCTTTGACTCAGACTTGATCCCTCTTGTCTCTCTACTGTTTGCAGACTATATAAAGGCAGGGCTTATACCACTGCCTAAGTCCATGTGCAATTTGAATCCCAGCAAACTCTTGCACAAACCCATCTCTTTATGGGACAAACAAACCATTGGTGAAGTCCAGGAAAAATTTTTGGAGTGTACCATTTATTCTTGACATAATTTATGATTTGATTATATTATTTTTCATTACAATTTTATAATGTTCCCCATATCAACAATACTAAGCTAGGTAATACCATCACTGCAGTAATGCATAAGCTTTTAGAGTGGAACTGCATAGGAATATATAGTAATTGAGAAATAGAAGTCTGGAATCAACCAGTAACAGCTGACAATAAACAAAAGTCAGAGACAAAACTTTGGTTCTGGGTAGATGGCCTAGTTCTGATGACCCAATAAAGTCACTCTGTATTGAAGATAATTTGAGTTTACTATTATTTAGTTAGTTTCTTACCATCCAGCAGTACACAGAGTTTTAACCTTCCTGTCTTACAGATTTCACCCCAAACAGAAAATCATTCTTTTTGAGAAAAGAGGATTCCTTCAGAAGCACCATTTTAAAAGAAATTATGCAGTGATTAGTTACAACCTCTTGGAAACAGAATCAACGTTATCCTCAGATTCTTACTTGAGGAAGTGGAGGCAGAGACAACTGACTGAGTCCTGTATCAAGTGCAGACTGAACCACTGCTGAGGAATAGTAATTTAACTTGGAGGAAGAGAACAGCACTTTTGAGAACACAGAGCAAGCATTAGCCTTTTAGATGGGGCTGTTCTCCATTCAGCATAGATTAGTATTATGAATAGCCCACCTAATGAAGCAATGTATAGCCCCTGACAGGTAGAGCAACTCACAACTGACCCTTCTGTGGAATCGACAACCCACCAGCATGACCAGACTATTTATCTAAGTCTTGCTGCACAAGGATCAGTGAACCCATTCACCAAAAAGCCCCAAGTCACTTGAAGACCTGCCATTTTGAAGAAATGACTGTGTACTTTGGTCTTTAAACACCACACAGGTTATTTGCAGGATCTGAAAATGTCTATTACCTACCATTGTGAAGTTTCACCTGCATCAAAGGTGACAGTTTCCCATTTCCCTTCTATACATACACATGATGTCAGAACTCACCAACAATACTTGTGCTTTCCTTCCCTCACACAGCTCTAAGCCAGGGATCTGTGGCTGTGGTATCCACACCATGCCCACTAATTGCCTACTGCAGGAAAAAAACCTGATGTTCCCCACAAAGCAGCTCCAAGGAGACACAGTGCAAAATGGCTGGCATGTAAGCCACTTCCTCTTTGTCCTTGTAAGGACAGAAAGGTAGATAGTACAAAGAGAAACTGCCACTGAATCCCTGACAAGTTCTGTGGACCCTTGAGAGCCCAGTGTCGTGGTTTAACCCCAGCCGGCAACTAAACACCACGCAGCCGCTTGCTCACCCACCCGCTCTGGTAGGATGGGGGAGAGAATCGGGAGGGCATACGGAGGAAAACCCGCGGGTTGAGATAAAAACAGTTTAATAATGGAAATAAAACAAAGTAGAACAGTGATAATAACAATGATAACAACAATAACAGAATATACAAAACAGGYGATGCACAACGCAACTGCTCACCCCCCCACGTGTTCCAAAGGAACCGTGCGCCCAACCCCCAGAGCCCCCCCGTTTTTATGCTGGGCATGACATCACAYGGTATAGAATACCCCATTGGCCAGCTGGGTCAACCGCCCCAGCTATGCTCCCCCCCAGCTCCCCCTGCACCTGGCAGAGCATGGGAGGCTGAAAAGTCCTCGGTGCAAGCACCACCCAGCAACAACCAAAGCATCAATGGGCCATCAACACTCCTTTCATTACCAAACCCAAACACAGCACCCCCTCCAGCTGCTGGGAAGAGAGTTAAGTCTGTCCCAGCCGGACCCAGGACACCCAGATACTGCCATTTCTCAGTCCTGGAAAGTCAGAAACCCTCAGTTTCTAAAGGAATGTTACATGCAGAGCACCTTTTTCAGTATTTTGAATCAGTCTAATAATTCATTACATATGTCATTGTATCACATTCACTGAAACCCTGAAAGGGTTTGCCATATGGCCTTTTACACAGGCCGTGCTGGAGCTCCTCCTGGGTAACTCCACTGCAGCCAATGGAACCATATCACTAATATTTGGTCCGTGGTCCTGAGGAAACCAGGCTTCACAAATGGAAAGTACACGCCAATCCCTCCAGAAATTAAGGCTAAGTAGTCAGTCACCTAATAGACCAAAGTGCAGGCAATACAAAGTTTGCACCGGGCACACCTCACTTCTGACAGCCATAAGCATGGGATTCCACTGTGTCCCCACACAGAATATTCCCTGCACACAAGACAAATACAATCACTGCACTCAGTGATGGTAGAGGGGAAAAAAATGGCCATATTGTTTAATGGACACTGAAGTGAACCACAGGAGAGTGATGAGGAACACTAGCTGAAGGTCTCGCTTGAAAAAAGCATGCAAAGTGTTATATGAAATTTATGTCCCCGAGAAAGATATTTGGAGGCAGATAGAAATAAAAAGGCCAAAGGCAAGTCTGTGGAAATTTGGACATGGAAATAGACTATCAGTGAAGCCTCTAATCATTGTGACTTTTCTCAGAATATTCCAGCAGCACAACGAGCTTTCTCAGTTTTAGAAATTAGAAGATGCTTTAGTATTTTACCTGATATTTTCATAGTAAGCAGTTACAGTGTTTATAATATTACTCTTTATATTGCATATATTTTAAGGGCAGTACTTTCATCACCTTTGAGACACTAATACTACAAGACGCTAAATACTAATACGTTAAGACGCTAATGCTAGCTTAATGCAGCTTTATAACACGTCCCTAGAGATATTTAAAACTACCCTTTCTAATAAAACAAGAAGGTGAATAAGAAGTGGAATAAGGTACCTGTAAGCCTCACCTCCCTTGACCTACCCAAAATCCACACTGATTTGAGTCTTAGCCTGTCCTACATGTATACAACAAATCACTCAGAAGGCAAAACAGAATAACATAACTCAGTGTTTCCAACATTCAAGCACTTAAATCGCTCAGACATCCAATAATGAATCCCAAGGTAAACCTTTTTGCTCACAGACCGCTAAGACATTTGAACAAAACTTAAAACTTTACCCTTCGGACGCCTTGGTTATTTAAGAGAACTACTGATGGAATCTCCTAGCTAAGGACACCATTTTACACCTGTTTAAAACCTGATGAAAACCCAAGCGATGTCTACAACGATCGTCTACATACAACTTGAGTAGTATGCAAAGCATTCTTACTGAGTCAAGTTCAAGTGAGTGAAGATGGAGTTTTTTTTCCTGCATTCTGTTTGCACGAATGTATTACAGGAAGAAAACAGAAGAAAAAGAAAAAAAAATTAACCACAACACACTGAGATGCACAAAGAGTTAAACAGCATTTAAACATTATAACATGTCTCCTCACTCAGAGATCCTAAATCATAGAGAATACATAAACATATGCTATGTCACTATATTCTAAAAAAAGATTTAACTATACATACTGAAAAACTTCATCCTCAGTCTGTGAAAGACTCTCTTAACCTATTACTGTTTTTAAAATAGATATAGGAGGACTATCCACATCTTCCCATCTCTCTTCTACCCAAATAAAACCTCCTTAGCTTGCCAGAAGTTCCCTTACAAGTAGTTCACAGTCAGAAAAATATGTGTTTATATCCAGGATGTGTTCACTCTAGCACCTAGAAAACTATATTTATGCCAATAATAAATGTGACCCCAGGACACCACAGAACAGATCTTGGTGTAGTCCAGTGTTTTCATCTCTTCTCAAGGGAGGAATACAAACAGCTCAGAGCAGGCAAGTGAAAGTGATCAGAGGTAGTGATTTGAAGTTGGCCAATGTTAAGGAGAGACTCAAGAGGCTAGGACTATTTAATTTAAAAGCAAAAGCACATGGAGATTAGGGATTGGGATTTCCAGTCTGCACAGGGGAAAGGTCACACCAGGATGTGCAGGTTTATCTTCATTCTCCTGCAAAGCCAACAAGCAGCTGCCAGATGACGTGTTCTCCCCCCCTCACAGACTGCCTGTACTTTTCTTCTTTCCCAAACCTTTTCACTACACAGCACCACTTCCCACAGTACACTCAGCAGCAGACAGCACTGCTCTGTTAACACCAGCAAATGCAGAGAGCAGATGAAATGTAGCAGTCATAGACTGAAGAAAGCAGAACAGAAGAAAAAGCAGAGTGAATGAAGGGAAAAATAAACAAAGCATAGAAAATCTGCTTGGAATTCAAGTGAAAATAGCAAGAGACAGGCTCAAGCAACAGGGCCACTGCAGAGAATAGGCCACGGCATAGGAGCAAACAGAGACTACATCTGCACTGGGAAAGCTTACGGAATAATTCCCACACCAGAATACATGAATGGTTTTTAACACTGACATCAGCCTCTATTTTTCCTAAGCCTAGTAATGGTAAAAAATTATCCAAGTCATCAGAACTATGACAGCTGGAATATTGTTTTAATTAAGCTAACATTAGAAAAAGCAAGAATGACTGGCAAATTTCTTCTCTGTTGACAAGGCAGGATATAATTCAGTAAGTGTTGATTTCTTCCTTATTAAAAATGCCCCTAAAAGTCTTGATTTCTGAATGGCTTACTAAGCTCTCACCATTACACACAATACTCACGCAGGTATATTCTGGCTCAGACACTGAACTCCATGCTCCTGGGCTCCTATTCCTATTCTCTGTGTGTTCCTTGCCTTTTACTAAGGCAACAAATGTTCCTACCTGTCGTTCTCCTTCCTCTGAGGTGCCATCATCATTTAAACAAACAATAATTATCAAACGMACTTTGTCCAGTTAATGGACATTATCTCAAAATAATGTTGCTAATGTTGTTTTTGCTGTCATGTTATCCCCATAATTTGGGGTATAACTCTGAAAACATTTAGAAGGACGTGCTCACGACACAACACCTACATTTTTTTATATGCATCCTGCATGCAGGGCACTGAAGGAAAAGCCATCAAGAAGAGCTCAATATATAGTGCAATTCTAGTTACACTTACCGAGTTATGCCTTCTGTATCACTTCTGAGACTATGTTCATTCTATTCAGTACACCAACGTGAACAATCTCCCTCTTGTATTTGAAATATCTCGTAAATACTTCTGCGCTTTGAGGAAACAATAACTGAAGGACAGAATTTGCTCAAAGCTATACAGATAGCAACCGAACTCTGGCCTGTCTTCCTTGCTGATGAGCTACAGACAACTCATCAACTGTGATGCCTTCTGCAGGAATTACTGCCTGAAATCAGGCCTTTTCTGCAGGTGGGAGATGAGTCTCACTATTCACGTGACCTGAAAGCCTTTCAGCTTTAGCATGTTAGATCCCACTGCTTCAACCCCTAGGTGGTTCTCTTCTTCTTTCAACACTAGTTTGCAATTCACTGGTCCACAAATATGAGTGAAGTTACAAGTGCAAAACAAGAGAACATTTTTCCTTTCCCAGCCCTAATGTCACCTAGGCTGCCTGGGCAAACAGCACTATCCCCTGCACAAAGAAGCACTTGCATAGCTTTGACTTCACCACCAGCCCTGACAGAAACAGTTAGTAGAGCCTAAGGACCCAGCAGTTAATGTATGTTGCCAGTTACCAGAACTCAACTAAATGATGTTAACACAAACCGATGCCTGGCGGTTTTTCTTCACGCAAGGTACACATTTCATTTTGCAACTGGGGCCTCCTGAAACCATGTACACGTTTAGATACCTTAAGTTTTACCTAATGAGTAATATGTTGTTAAGTATTTACTTAAGTAAGTTGTTAAGTGCTGAACTGTTTGTTTACGAGTTCAAGGCCATAACATAAAGTTTCCGCCAGTGGAGCACTACCCTCTAGAAACACCATGTCTTCCTTCTCCACTTCATATTTACCCAGGAGATAAAAACCCCACATGGCACAGATCCGGAAAAGGCTGTTCAGAAGCGGTTTTGCCCGGCCACCTCCCGCCTCTCTCGAGGCACCGGTGCAGCGTCTGAGCGACAGCCCCTACTGCCCCCGGCCCGGGGCGGTCTCCCCTGCACCAGCACCGAGCGAGGTCGAAAGCTTCTCGCTAGGAGAGGGGCCGCAAATCCCCGCCTGGAGAAAGCCGGTGGTTTCAGCCCTTCCTTTGGCTGAGCAGCGTCGGGTGGCCACGGGCCCGCGGGCCCCGGCCCACACACCGCCGCGCAGCCCCGGCAGGAGCCCCGGCAGGAGCCCCGGCTCTCGGCGGGGCTCCGCGAGCTGCCCCCCACGCCCGTCGCCGACCCCGCGGCCACCTGCACACGGCCCGCAGCTCGGCCGCCGTCTCCGCCGCGCAGCCTAGCTCCGCCGCTACGGCCGCCTCCGCCTCGGCCGCCGCCTCCGTCGCCAGGGACAGGTCGGGCGGCCCCAGCTGCTGCCGCCAGCAGCGGCCGAGGGCGCCCACGCGGAAGACGCGGGTGTACAGCTCCGCCGCCTCGTAGTCGGGCGCAGCCCCCGCCGCCTCSACCGCCGCCATGGCTGCCGGGCCCGCGCGCGGCCCGCTGGGGCCTGTAGTCCGCCGCCAGGACCGTTAACGGCCGCGGCGAAAACGCGTCACGGCCGGCTCAGGCGGCGCGGCCCTGTGGGCGGGCCCGGGGAGCGGTGAGGCCCTCCCGCGGCGGGTCGCTGAAGGCGGGCATCCGGCCTGGAGGGWGGTCGGTCCGGGCGCTGTCAGCCGCCCGTCGCTGGCTGGCGCGCTGTCGGTGCCTGCTGGGTGGGGATCTGGGGGGGACTTGTGGCGGGAAGGGTGCCGCCCCAGGAGCCGGGGCGGCCGGAGCGGCTGGCGGCTGCGGGGAGCGAAGCGGGGAACGCTGCGTGCGGGTGCCGGGCCTCCGAGCCCGCGGCGCGCCGTGCCGGGCAGMAGGGCGGTCAGGGGCAGGCAGAGCGGCTGCAGAGCGCCTCCTGCCATGCCTGAAAGTGACTGGCAGCGTTCCCTAAAAAATCCTAAAAAAAATTCTCAAGTCATCAAAAATGCACCGTGTCTGTGGTTTTACAGCGGTACAAAGACTTTCATCATGCTTTATTAAAAAATTGCGTTTTCTCATCTTCAAGTGAAAACTTAATGCTTGCCAACCCTTTCTTTTATAGTGTTAGGGTGTTTAATAATACAATGAACAAGGTTCCTGAGATAGCTAACAATTAACTTTACTAGCACTGCTCGTGCCATCACTTTAAAAAAACATACCCATTGGCCTCCACCTTTCTTCCTAGCCGCGTGGGATTAATGATGCACTCCAGTTGCTCCAGGAGAGATTTTTCACGGCATATACAAAGAATGCCACAGTGGACCATTGCAGAATATTCTTGTGTTAGAGCACCTGGGAATGCCTCACTGGAACAGTGTGACAAAGCTGCTACGAGCGCAACCTGTTAAGAAAGAGGCAGAAGTAATTCTGGATTGAGCTCACCTGATATACCTGTTGCACGTACCAGTTGAACCATAGCCTTCTCACTCGCTTCAAGCCAAAATGACCTATTACTTCTTTAAATATGAAAATAATACTGGAGAAGAAGCTGTGTTAGCAGGTGGTTTGTTGGAGCAGATGATGAAGATAAGACCAGAAGAAGTTCATGAAAGGATATTGGGTCTTTGCAAGCTGAGTGGAAAGGGTAGGGTGCAGAGTAGAAGGAGGTCACATTTGTCTGACGCTTTCGCAAAGGAAAGTACTTAAGTGGAGGTAAGAATGTAATAGCACAGCCCTGTGATATAAGAGCATATTTTGCCTTGTTTAGCAATAACAGCATGATCTAAAGCCCTCCTAGCTCCCCCAGTCATATTTAGACTTGCTCTGCATTTCAATGCTGAATTCTTTTATTAGCTGTCACTCACCTCTGCCTCTTAATTGCAGTTACTATTCCTCATTATGGAAGTTTTGCTAAGCTTCAGCCCATTTTTCCTGCAGTTATTGACAGTCTGTTTCCTTCTTCAGCTACACCCTCTGCTTTCTTCATCTGTCACCTTTGCACACCATGACACTCCCCAGCTCTGGAAGAAGCTCTTGATTAAGGACTGTTGCCCTCTCTTCCTGTTGTATCCTCCCTGAAACCTACTAGTTGTTCCATAAGGGATTCTTATTCCAATTTCCAAAACCATGCCTGCCTTTTTATGTGTTTGTTGTTATCTCCTACGCTCTGTTTATGTTATGAACATACCTCTCCCTTTGTGTACTTGCAACATTACCTGAATTTTGAAAACACGCCATCACTTATCTGATGTAGCCACATCTAGGGTGGAAGTGGCAGGGCTGTATTGATCTGAGTGCAGTGTTGACATAAACATGTAGGAGCAATTTGGGTCACGAGTAGCAGGATTAAACCCTACTCTCCCAGAAAACTATCAGAGATTTTTAGTGTTCATAGAAAGGAAGTAAGATACTGGTTTCAAAAACCTTCTTTGGAAAACCAAACATGCCAAACTGTGTGGAAATCAGTGGGATGGATTTTTTTGTAAGACCATGTGAAAACAACATCACAGAATTCCCCAGCACAAGGGTGGTCATTGCCAACCACAGCACCACCACAGAGAGGAGCGTGGTTTGGAAAGGGCTAGAGACTGCTGTGCTGTAATTATTCATGCTTCTTGGAATAATCCCCTTCAGCTGTTCAGTTAGCTGTATGAATTTCCCGTACTGCCTCTCTTCCTTCTCCCCATGACAGGTTTGATTTCGGAGTTCTTCTGTATTAGTTAAAAAAACCCAATGTAAAGTACATGAACCTCAAGCAGGAAGACTGGATAAGTAGAAGCTCAAGGAGCAGCTAAGTTGAAAATACCAAAGCTGGTAATTTTTAACCATGAGTGGATAATATGTTTTCTGTTTCATTTCCAAACTTCAATACTAAGAAGTCATATACTTAAAGCAACTCCACTCAATCCAAATCCTCTTAAGAACAAAGAGAGCTATTTATTTTTATAGCTTGGAATTAATCTGCCCTTTATACACAGGGCAAAAGGCACATGGGCATTTCAAGATTTCCAAGAAGTACTTACTTTTCTCTGCTGGAGAGACTTTAACAATTCAACATTAAAGCAATGAAGGATGTGTGAAGAACTCAAGCAGTGTAAACCAGACAGGTATTAAGCTGAATTCTTTAAGACAAGAAGTGCTGAAATCCAAGGAGTATTGAAAGACCATCAGAGTTAGAGAAGTGGAGATAGTGCAAAAGACGGCTGGAAGACAAGCTAATAAAAGCACCCTACATGCAGGAGGAATAAAGAGAAGTTGTAACTAACGTGCTACTGAAGTAATCGCGTAACCTGTATTTTGTAGTGCTGTGGTATCCTGTGACCTTAAGAGACTGGTTTTCAGAGCTCACGTGTGCACAACTCCAGCTACAGTCAGTAAACACTGTGGATACATAACCATTCTGAAAAGCCGGTCCTAAATGGTCCAGGAAGTCTAAGGCAAAGACATTAATTAAACCCCTTAGTTCCAGGCTAGTCTTTCACCACAAGAAACACCCTTCATTCCTTTCTTGATTCACACAGCCTCAGAAATACATAAATATTTGTCAAGCTAATCACATTCCATGGCAGTATTGAATAATACTTGCTCTAACAGACACAGTCTTAATATAATGACATGGTAATGCTTATAAAAGGGTAGTTTTGTGGCTTAATCATAAACCAGATTTTATGCTATTCGTAGCCCTGGCTCACATCACTAAATTTAGAAAAGTCATTTAAACTACCCTGGGCTTCCGCTTCAGCCCAGAAAAATCACCATGATCATCACTTATGTTCCAACAGGAGTGTCATCACACTAACAAAATTAATGTTTGTGGGTACTTTGAAAAAACTTCGGAGAATCAGTGTTGAGCATTATTTTTATTCAATATTTTAGAATTGGTTCCATCCTTGTTCATTACCTCAGTCTTGAGCTCTGTGGTACCTTTGTATCTTGGCAGTCAAGGAACATTGTCACTGGTTTTTAAGCACTGACTGTCTCGGCACAGCAATTACAGAGATATAGAAAGATTCCAGGGCTGTAATTTTCGGAGATGGGGCTTCAACAGCTGTCAGTTTTTCTTGGCCATGCCCTGTACTGCAGGCCTTTGTTCTGAGGATGCAGCTGTCTTATGGACAGCAGCACCCAAAGCACTCATCAAACCCAGTTGAAAGTACTCCACCAGTTCTTCTGGGGGAGCATTTTTTAACTTGGCCTAAGATAAGCCATAGTGTTTATATTATGATCTCACACAGGGTTGCATCGGTACGACCAGCCTGGTGTTCCCCAGGAGTGGGAATGAATGGGAAGGCCTGTCAACGTCTTGCCTGTCACTGCTTCCAAAATTCCCATGCCAATGAACAGTGGCCTGGGGGTATAACAATGTTTGCATCAAAGACTCTCAAAGGCAGCTACTAGCATCTTTCACTATTACACCTGAACAGGAATGATCCATTCCTAAAAGGTAGCTATAGGTGGGACAAAAAGTAGCTTATATTACTTTTACAATAAAGTAAAATATTAATACACATTAATACATTCATAAAGGCTCTGCACAGATTTTTATGTCTAAACAGATCACATAAAAAACTGTGCAGGCAATTTGAAAGCTGTGTAACTAAAATATAATTCTGTCCAAAGACAAAAGTTAAACTGATTTTTATATCTCTCCTCAAAAGTGAGAGGACTTCCCAAGGATAGTATGTTGTTTTGCCAGGGTACAGCATGTTGTTTTGCATGTTGTACCCAAGGTACACAGAAACAATTAAAAAAAAAAAAAAGGGAAGGAAACATCCTGTGGTTGGTAATTTCTGAACTACTTCATGGGTGAATATTGCTTTTACATAACCCGAGTGAGAGTCAAATGAATGCAGGATGCTTTCGTCTCATGAGTGTTGAGCAGTCAGAATGATTTCCCTGAAGGGTTTCCATCTACCTCTAATACTTGTTCCTGTTGGCCATTAAAACAGCTGAAAGTGGAAGAGGAAGACAAGGTTAAGAGAAAGATGATGACAGGGATGCATACAATCCAAACCAGACCAAACAGAGGTCTAGTCTTTAGGCCTTAAACGTTGCTGACCCAAGTCGTTCTGATGTTTACAGCTGAATTTGGGTATATTACTGGAATAAAGAAAAAACAAAAGACACAAAGCAGCAGTAGTATCACAGAGCAGACACCATCTACAGCTGCGGAGTATGTTACATGTTATTTTCAGTCATGAGCAAGCACAGTGATAAATAACATTTTGGTCAGGAACTCAAGCTGCTGCAGTTGTACCAAACTTTTACTCTGGCGGTAATGTCCCAGCATTCTCATTTCAAAGCTAGTTTGTGCAGTGAAACACTTCAACAACACAAAAATGTAAACTATGGGTGCTGTTTTCACTGACAGCTTCTTTGGAGATTCATCATAAGTATCATTCTTGCATTTGAGCATGCGCTAGGTCATGTTTGTTTTTTGTTACGAGTTGGAAAGGAATGCTTCAGGAAATCACATTTGGACTTGAAACTCCATTGGTGAAATTCCCAGCTAGAAAACATGACATGTCTGTGATATTTGTAGGACGAGGAATTCTATTAATTGAAGATGCTTTTGCATATTACCTACATGCCAGAGAACCTTCTGGTTTTATTCCTAAGAGTCAAACCCTCTTCAGATACACTATTCATTTTCTTTTTGTGAAAATTGAGTTTTTGTGAAGCTAATGGAGTTTTCAGATTGGATGAATGGATGAAAAGCATTTTAGACAACAGAAAAGAATGTTATATGAATTGCTTCTTGCATCAGGGGAATAATACAGCCTATGGGGACAATTGCAATTTAAGAATTGTAACGTAAAGATGTAGGATATATTAAGTCCTTGATCCACCTTGATGGGATCTCTTTTTGAGGTTCACACTAGTCTTTGATCATATACATTCTTCTTTCAGGAAATTTTTGCCAAGGTTTTTCCATCATCAAGGTCCAAAAGCTATTTATCCCAGAGAGAGCTATGCACTGGGGACTATTGCAAAATGCTTTATACAGTCATGCAAGCAATGATTCTGTGAAATTATGTAATGAAAATGTGTCACATTTCAACTTAAGCTGACTATTAACAAGCAGGAGTTTGGTTCTTAACAACATTATAAACTACATACCAGACCACCTGAATCTTTTTTCTTAGATATATCCATAAAAATAATTTCAAAAATACACAAGAAATTTAGGAGTTTAAGTCTTCTTTCCAGAAAATTTGATCTGAGTCTTAATGACAGTCAACAAGACTTCACTTTCTAAGGGCAAACTACAGGTTTCCTATGGCATGGCAATCTCTTGCCAGTCTAGCTATGTCACATATCTAACAAAAGACTAAGAAAATGTTCACTGGTACAGTTTTACGTACCAGTTTACGTGAGGAGATGAAATAGTATAGAAAAGTCTCAGATTTACAGGGATAGGTAGTGTTACAACAGAATTACTTAGCACTTTGCCAGTGTAAATTGCCAGTGTGATTGTATTAAGACCTAAGAAACTATAAACTTCTTCCAGGCACTTTTTCCCTTCTAGTAGAAGTATTTTCTAGTTAAAGCGTGCAAAGATTTTATGTGACACCAGGCAGGACTACAGCCGAGCTTCTGCAAGATGTCTCATCTGATCAGCTCCCTTTGGCTGAAGACTCAGTACGGAATCTTTCATTTGCATGATGTGTAACTGTCCCCACAATTTCAGAATTTTTCTTTACAGAGTATGAAGGAAACCTTGTCACACAACACTATAATTCATTGCTCAAATTTTTAATTTCTGTTTTATAGGTTTAAAGGGCTGATCATAGGAGTACTCTACTTCTCTGGGAAAAAGAACTTGTCTTGTTTTTCTTGAATATCTTTCAAGGAAAAGCTAGATGCATTTGATGTCAGTGTAAATTTCACTGTCTTGGAAATATGCAAGACTCTATCTATCTAAAAAAACATTTTGAATAGTTGTAGCTTAGTTATGAAACCTAAAGCAAAGGAGCTAGATTTCAATTAACTTTCCTAGTAAATAAAGTCTTTATATCTACGAAACATTTTGACTTCAGAAAGGTATTTCAGTGTGCCAGTTGGGTAATTGCTATAAACAGTCATTTTATGCTATAATCACCAGCTCTTAATCCKTWSRYTTTGGMAWYATTTAAAAAAAAAAAAAAAGAAAAAAAGAAAAAAAAAAAAGAAAAAAAAGGAAAAAAAAAAAACAGAAAAAAAAAAGAAGAATGGAAGAAAAGGGACGACATAGTCCTGAACAGAGACTGACTTGAAATAGACATGAGTCTTTGTCAGCTGCCTTTTTAAGTGAGAAGAGGATGAACTGAAGGACATATGCTCACCACTCCGGAAGGGTTGTAACATAAATTTGTTATTCTTTTATGGTCAAGGTGTCCATTCAAAGAGAAGGATATAGCCTATAGACTATATTGTGGTTATTGTTTTTCTGACTCTCAAGTCTACCTACAGAAGTCCTTGTTGGTATTTTAGGGTATGTTCTTCATCTGACAGATAACGAACTATTATTTCTTTATTTTTAAAATTTTTTTTCCCCTCAAGAGTCAGTCATGAGCAAGGACCCCATTTTGCCATGTACACAGAACAAAGAGAGGGAAGAGGACAGGATTCATATGGCCGCAGTTGTTTGGTTGAGTAGACAGCTGTGACACAGTGTTCTGCCTAGGGTGCCAGCAGTGATGTCCTACTGAGGAGTCCCTCCCTATTCCAGCCCTATTTCAGCCTGATGATGATTGTTTTTGACAGCACCTGAGGGTCTTGTCCCCATCTTTCTCTTTGTACTATCTCCATAGATTACCCCTAGCAACAATTATTGTGCTACTTTAACGTCTTTCTGTTATACCGAGTAATGATACATCCTCTTTGTTGAAAACTGGCTGTTGCCTTATCTTGAGAAAATAAGTATTGTATGTTCACTTTTGCCAGGGTGAATTCCTTAGCTGAGTGCCAGAGATTGTCCATGTACATTCATTCTTCTCCCACTGTCAGTAAACAGAGTACTTACTGGACAGCCTTTTGATCACAACTGCCTACATCTGGCAAAAAAGCAGAGTGTGAGAATTTTTCAGTTTGCTTTGCAGAGGAGCACTTCTGATTCCTGCTATGTGCCTCATGGTCTCTTACAGCAAAATTGTTTCTGAAGAGGATGAATGCTGTGTTTTCTTTCCATGAGTGTCATTCATTGAGGCGTCATGAGTGAGGAGACTATGGAGTAACATAGCATTATTTAGATAATAAAGCTCACTTGAAGAATTGTGCTTCAGGCAGATTCAGGTAAGAGCACCTTTTGTGTATAGTTAGACTCTTGCTTAAAAAACCACTGAAGTCGTCAGTCTCTCCAGTTATGCCAGTGGCAGGCTTCCCAGCTATCAATCTGAGGGCAAGCCAGTTTGTCTGTACATAGATCTATTGCCTTGGGTCCTGAAGGGACATCAAGAGAAAGGTGTTTTGGGCCTCTTAGGCTGTTTTCTGTGCTGCGCTACTCACAGTCTTTGTCCCTTATATCCAGACCAGCAAGTCTGATTTGTTTTGAGTAGCTCAATGAGTAGTTTGTGAGAGTTGAATCTGAAGGGCTAAAGCTCATGTTCTGCTTTGGAAGACCCTCCTTCTTCAGTTACGTTGTGGAATTTCTTGCACAAAATGTTGTGGATGCTGAAGGTTTATACTTCAGAGAAGTCCAGACAAATTGATGGAAGAGTAATCTGGTGAGGATTCTTATACACATGCTCGAGAAATTCCTGAGCTGCAAAATGATGGAACTTTGGAAAGGATTATACATATTTGCCATGTTCTTATGTTCTTTGCAAGCCTATGTTTTTTGACAGTGGCAGAGCCAGGATACAAGGCTAGATGGACACTGTAGCCATTTTTGTGTTCTTATTGCACTCAGCTCACTGCCTTTTTATTTTTTAAGAGAAAAAGGTGCGGAAGAGTCCCACCCTTGCCAAACATGTTCCATCATCAGTAGTACTCCCCAGGTCAGACTGCAGGGATTAATCGGCCTATGAATCTTTTCAAGAGATGTTTACTGGAGTGTCTAAAGGATGGAAATAATAGCAGGATATTTTGTCTGAGTTTTTGGAAGTTTATTTTTGACACTGGCTAATTTGTCTGTTGGGCAAATCTTACAATAATTTATTCTGCTGATACAATTTACACTTCAATAGGTATGATGGAGTCTTCCATCCTATATACAGCATCCAAAACTCTAACACAGAGAAAAGTTACCTTTAAGCAGTGCTGTCCACAAGTCAGCTACTTTCTATCTCACTAGTAAATGGTGCATAAAATCAGAGGGCTTGGAAATAAATAAAAAAAATCACTCATCTTCTGAAAAGGAAGGGATAGCATGTATTGCAATTCTAGAAATAGGCAAATAATATTCTGCTGTATACTGCCTTTTCATCTGGCACAAAGAGTAACCCTAATCTTAGAGGTTTTTGCAAAGACCTGTAGGTTAAAGGTGAGTGCTGCGAAGAGTGAAATGATGTTTTGATGGGGCAGTGAGCATACCAATCTCCATCATATCATGTTCTGCTGAGAGCGTCTGACCACTGATTCTGAGTATAGACAACTGGACTGCTCAGTGGGCCTTTTCAGTATTTTGTAGTATCCAGACAATCACAGACAGAAAAACCTCAACTGTGAGTGATGATTCCCAATGGAACTGCATAGTTTTCTGTAAGTTCTGGTACCACTACATGGAAGCAAGAGCATGTGATTTTCCATGCCAATCATTCTATTTTTTTTTTAACACAAATTGGTTAAAAAAACCCACTGGTTTTTTACACTTTGTGATTGAAAAACCACAAGCATAAAAACAAGTGTTGAAAAACTGTGATTTTGTTCAGCTACCAATGTGTATAGCCTCATCTATGGCTTTCTCTGGAATTCTAGGTTAAATCCAGCATTCCAGTCATCATATCTCACTATGGTCCAAGTTACTAGAGAGATTACCTCACTTCATCTCCTTATGGTATGGCATGAAAGCTACATACCACTTCATTAGTAAAAATATCAACTGTGTGAAGCAGATAGACTGTTCATGCTGCCAAGCAAATTAATTTGCAACTTGCCTCTACAGAACAGAATAAAAGCAAACCTTGATGTCTTCAGAACAAAATATATGGTAATCTCCTTCAACATAGGCTTCCCACTCCATCACCAACAGAATAATCTCCCATCTACTAAAGAAAGCCCAGCTGTTAGTGACAAGACTGACAATAATCATACACACTTCTTACTGTGTAGGCATAATTCAGGAAGGTACGCTACCATCAGAAACTGGAAGCTATTCCTCTAAAATCTGTCGAATGCCAGTAGTGATAATTACTAGTGATTATTCATCGATTGCTAATGTGGTCTAGATTTAGACATTCCAAAATAGGGACAGCCTGGCAGTTTTTCACATGGGTGTGTGTTCAGGCTAAATTTTTAATTTTTAGCTTCTAACAATAACTCCCAGTAAGGAAAAAGCTAGTATTCAGTAGCTGAAATCTGTACTGCCTTCATGCAGTTTTAGATTTATTTTACAGGCATATAATATTTTAATTTGAAAATAAGGAGGAAGTGTTGCCTAAAGCCTGTTAAAATAAAGGATGTCAGATGAAAGATGAAATCATCTTTCTGGTAGAAAATATTTAGACGAGGTCAAAGGAAAAAGGGAAGTAGTTGTAATTCATTTGCACCCTGGAAGCTATGCTGCATGAGATTTGTTGGAAGAAATCAGATCTTTTGTGAGACCAGATGGTACAGCTGGAAAAAGATGACAAGCTTTCAAGCACACAGAGCATTCATTAACTGATTACACAGATGTAGCAAACTCACAGCTAACTGCAGAACAATACTGCATGTGTGAGTAAATAGATCTCTCAAACCTTTTTGAAAAAGACTGCTTAATCCTCACCTCTGTAGTCCTCTCTTTAAGGCGTTTGGGCAGTCATCTAAATTTTAATCAATAAATTGAGTTTCCAGTACTGAAAGAAATAAGCATTTACTGGCAACCTGAAATGGCAGTTCATGTAAACCATTTGAAAACTGACTTTTTTTGGGTGGGTTTTGTTGCTGTTGCATTTTTTTTCATCTGGAACAAAGAGCTGATCTTACTGTGTGACCAGATCAGCACTAGTGTCAATGAAAGGGAGAGAGGGGAAATGCATGAGGAGAGACACTGCAATTTTAGATCACTATTAGGCCTCATGAGTATAGCAAAGTATTCATGGAGAGCACCCTCTGTGTCCCTCTTTTCACTGATCATGCAGGTAAGCTTTGTAGGTGTGAGAGAAAATTTTGAACATTTAAATGCTGGGTTGACAAGTTGTTTCAGTTTCTTACAAATGGCATTTTACAAACTTATGTGATGCTTAAATTAATGAGATTTTCTACAACTGGTACAATTTAAGTAATACCTATTAATGTTGTGCTAATAATTCTGCATTCTGTTAAATGGGCAGTTTCTTCTGATCTGAATTCTTTGAGGATTACTATATATAACTGGACACTCATTAAGCAGAACAGCATGAAGGGGAGCATGGTTGCAGAAGGTTTATGACCTCAGAGAATGACTCTGATTTGGTCCTCAAAATACTGTTCTCCCTGGCTGCATTTGTGTTGTCTCTTCTGTGGCTCCCAGGATGTCTGCTGTCCCAGTGGCAGCATGCCCTCTGTACAGCAGCTGGCTGAGCCTGGCTCTGTGTCACACAGGACTTCTTCAGTGTTGATGCTCTCCACATCCTCCTCTGAGCCATGGACCAATCTGGCAATACAGGGGGAAGGAACAACTAAACCACCACCATCTGGTCAGCCGCTTCCCTGTACTCTCCTTTGTTCGTCATTGTGGAACAGAACAGCTTTGCGCTGCAGAAACCTCAGGTGATGGGTCCTTATTTTGTGTTGCCAGTGCATGGGGTGACTCCTACAAAGTACATTAATTGGTGCCATCTCAGCTGTCCTAGGGTTTTATGGTATGGGGACACAGGTTTAAGTACTAATGCTGCTCCCTAGGAGACAAGATTCCTTTTGGTTACTATTAGCTACTAATGCTACTGCTGTGGTTTGACTGACCCAGGGAGAGACCAGGGATAGAAGAAGACAGTCACTGTGGTTCTCCTCACCTCTGACCTCACAGCTCCCAGTGAGAGGAATATGTAGTTATAAGCCAAGACTAATCTGGAGATAAGCCCATTGACCTTTGTAGGTTGGGCTATCTGTACACAGACCTATTATAGGCAGGTAGTGCATATATATTCTAGGTAATTATATGGTCTCACAGGGGTATACAAATACCTATGAGAGTACCAATCTTAATGACACCTTGCTGATGCAAGCCAGTCTTGTTATCCCATATTACAGGACTGTGACATGGAAAGGCTAGATAGCCAGCACAGGGTCATCCAGTTAGTATGTACCAGGGCAGGTAGTAGAACTAGTTACTCAAGCTCCAGACTAGTTTTCTGACTTTTGTCCTTGCTATCCATCTATGTCTGCATGCGGCTGCATCCCAGTGCTCTATCTTATTTGGCATGACTGGTTACCTTGCACACTGGCTCAAGCAGGCATAAAATCTTGTGATCACATGTGCCGTGACATTGAATTTCCTATTCCATCTTCATAAGAAAATTTTGAAACCTAAATCTGCAGCCCTTATTTGCACTCAGTAAAGAAAACTCAGTAAAGTTTCAACTTCATGCATCTACAATGTATTTTAATTCAAAAATGTCTAATCCAAAAGATTTTATTTTAAGGACTACAAATATATGCCTTTCTGCCGAGTAATCATTGCTTCAGTGGGAAATAGGAAGCCCGCAAATATATGCTTGGCTTCTCAGCATGACCTGTTGTGGCTCACAGCCATCTGTGTTTACAGTAAGAGATCGCCCACATGCATTAGTCTGTAAACAGTATCAAAACCCAAAGCTTTTCTTTTTTTCTCTTTCACTCTCCATCTATTGTAGTCTCAGGCTGTCTCCATCTAGGTATAAGTGTCTGCACAGATTTGGGGTTTTTTTGAGGTCTAAGCAATCTAGCAGTTCTCTGAGCTAGTGCTTCAAAGGTGCCTTTGCATTATTGGTAGCTGAAAAGATCATTAGATTATTGTTGCCAGTAGTAAGGGAGCATTTATTAGCTGCCTCAAACCCTTCCTGGTCCTCTAGCAGTGGTTGCATATTCAGATAACCAGTGCATATTCAATAACCAGTCAAAATGTAAATGAGAAAAAGCTAAACCTATGAATTTCCCCAATGTGTGGGGGGTGTTGGGGGCACCTCAGTTTGGCATTTGGGAACTCTCCATTTCTCCATGTTAGCTGGCTTCAGACTGTCAGCAACATGTCTTTCTGACCAGCGCTGAAGCCAGGAATAGCCACAAAATTTGTTTCTGCTAGACTACATACATATTTGTGAATGTGATTATGCAAAAAGACTTAAAACCCAAGGTTCCCCATAAATGTAATTGGCAAAGAATGGAATTCAGATCAAATTAGGACTTGATATTTTTTACAAGATGTTATTAAAGAGCACACTCACATTTCAGGTAACAAATAGGAACACATTTGTGGAACATGTAAAGCCCAGCTGTTCTTACCACTTTATGATCTCCAGGACAACAAAATCCTCATGTGCATATTTCTGTTCACAAAATACATGGTGCCCACATCTAACAAAGGTAAACTGGCTCAACATGGAAGGGAGTTCCATGGTTGTTGCAAAGATGAAGAAATCCCAGCATATCCTTGCGTCATAGAATTGAAGGCCACTTGCAGCTTCTCAGCCAGTCTTGGGATTGTCCTGCACTCCTAGTCATTGCACCACCACTCCCACTGCCAGAGGAGTGAGAATGTGAATTGCTGCTGCCTTGGAAGAAGCAAGGCATTTGGTGCTGAGGAGCCTGAATGAAACACAGCTCTGACAAGTGTTTGGAAATGCATGCTATGCATGCTAGCACGGGGAGCACCACACTGATTGCTGTCAGCGCATCTTTTCCCTTTTTTTATCGTGTCTTTCATGACCTCCAGGCGTTGACTGACCTGATTCGCAAGATCAGGGCTATGGACAGCACTTGGAGTCTGTTGCCTGCTTTACCACATGCTTCCTATTTGACTTCCTTGAACTGACACAGTGTAACCGCTCTGCTTAACTATTTCTTGTCCCCTAAGTGTATTGAGAATAAAGTTTTATGAACCTTATGAAATATGAGAAATGCTTAGAAATTACCTGAAGTGCTTGGTTAAATAAAGCAAATATGCCATAAATTTGGGGCAGATATGAGGGCACTGAGTACATAGATAGATAGAGAGACAGAAGGCAGACAGGCAGACAGGATAGATAGAAGGACACATCAGACACATTAATGAAAGCAAATTATGGTAAATAAATCTATGATGATTTACAACATTTTAGGTAACAATAACTTCTGCAATGGAGAAGTTGCTTATCCGACTGGCCTTCACAGGAAAATTGCCTTGCAGTTTTCACAAGTGAGAGTATTCATATGGGTAGTCCTGCGTAGTAGCTAACTCACTGCACATTCACATCTCATGGTATCTTGTGCACGCACCCACATTCTGAGAATGGAGTCAGCGCTTCACGTGCTGGAGCTGAAAAGGCCCAACCTGGTTTAGTCGCGTGATGCTGAAGATTTTCTGAGTGAGCAGACTGAAGATGTACTGATTTTTAAAAATCCAAAAGTAAAATCAGGACTTTTAAAAGTGGGAAATGAGACTGGAACCACTCATTCATAACTGGAAAATATTCTAAACTTGACCTTCTTAAAATTTTTGAAAGCAGGAAGTGAAATAAAAATTGAAATTGTTTCTTC
Organism: Oceanodroma leucorhoa; assembly: GCA_030449065.1. Taxonomy (NCBI): domain Eukaryota; kingdom Metazoa; phylum Chordata; class Aves; order Procellariiformes; genus Oceanodroma; species Oceanodroma leucorhoa. Next base: position 2,605,013 of record JASVER010000052.1, read on the forward strand.
TTATTAATGATTATTATGTTCCTCAGTAAAAAATAATTTTAAAGCATTTTTAGCTAATCAATATAGAAGCTAGAAACAGGCAAAATATTATCATCTTGTCTATTCACTAGTTACATTCTGCTGCATCACAGAAAAACAAATGTGATCTGTCCTCTTAGAAGATTTCCTTGTTCAATTAAAATAGTTCTGTGTGTTTGTAGGGAAACTGTAAATATCATGAAAATTCTGAGCTGCCTCTTGAACAATATGAGCCTTAATTTTCTTACAAAGGACATGTTCACTGCATAAATGATTGGAATACCAAATCACCTTGTCCCCCAAAGGATCTCATATCCTGGTATGACTTGGACAAGGACATAGTCATCCGTTTTTTTGTCAGAATACCTGTGTGCCCCAGCCCGTCTATTTCTCAGATGAAAGCTTGTCCTTGTACCTTTCTGTAAATCAAATTCAGAGCATTCAGACAACATTTTCTTCATAGCTTGTATACAGTTCAACAATCCCTGACTACATGCTCTTCAGATGTTTAGTATTTTGCTTGTGCACGAACAGAAATTTTCTTTTGGTTATATGTGGCCGGTAAAGGAAATGATTACTCAGGAAATATCTACTGTTTACTTGATGTTTTGACATCTCCTGGACTAGTGCCACATGATGCTGAGGATATTAAGCAAGCCAGAATTACCTGAGAATTACTCTTCATTGCAAACAGAAGTATACATCTGAATTCTACCCATCCAGGATGAATTTTTACTGGTTTTATGACTGGATCAAATCAAGGCAAATGCACACCCTAGTACACTGATTTCCCCATCAGGGTCTGCCTGTGGCCTACAGTCAGCATAAGGCTAAAACAAATACTTTCACAAAGAGCATAGCTGCAGGAGAGCTTTCTACAGGATGTAGCACGTTTCTCTAGGAAGCTCAAAATTAGCTACAAGAAGACTGTGAATTCACAGATGCTTTTTTTGCATAGTCCTCCACAAGTCCACTCATCCTCAGATCCCTTCTAGTCTAATAGTTTTCTTTGTTTCTCTGTTCTTTCAGGTGGTCTGCCAAATCATTGGCCAAGTGAGCTGCCACAAAGTACTATGTGAAGATTTGGATACAGAATGTGTACTTTCAACTGTAATGGAGGAACATTTGAAAACTGCTGCACACCAATCTGGCATGGAAGCATACTAGTTTGGGCACAGCATCATACTATGATGCCTACTGGGCTTTTGATTAAGAGCTAGATCAGATACAACCAGCGTAAAGTGTGGACAAGGCAAGCTTGGGTTTATCTATAACTGTCCATGCTCTAAATCTGTTTATTAAATTTTAACTGATAAAGTAAATAAAAGCATTTTAAATAAATTGGTTRTCTAAATCTTGCATTTTTAAGACTTCTTGAATAACAGGTGGCTTGAATGAACTAATTAAATAATCAATACAGTTAAAATTCAAAGTAAACTCTAGAAAGAGTATTTGAAACCTACAGTACTTGCACTTAAGTTATTAATGAATACTGTTCACTCTAATAAATATTAGTGGGAGAGTACAACTTCTCACATTATTCTTAACACGTGTCATTCTCTCCATTGGCTAATGTGGAATTTTGAGCCAGAAGAGTTATATTCAAGCTGAAAGAGCTCTTACTTATATACTGGCCAAATGCCATGATGCACTGAACAAGGTTTATGTCCCCAGATGAGACGTTTTACCCTTTTCTCAGCTAAATATATGCATTTAGCTGCAAAGCACAGAGACAGTCCCTACCCAATCTGCAGCAAAATCTCTTCACTGAACAGAGGGACCCAGACCTGCCTTTACAATAGGAGCTTCTGAACATGGCAGCCTACGTGACAAGAGGAAGGAAGCACACACGTCTGTTTTGCACGTCTTTGTTTTTTAGAAAAAGTACCTTTGATATGGATATTACACCAATTAAGAGGAGTTAAAACACAAGTAAATAAATAAATTAATTAAAAAAATGTATTTTCCTACAGTGTGAAGGGAAGGCCTTTGGGTATAATTTAGCAATTATAAATTGCTGTCCTATCATTAAGTCATAGGATCCTCACTCAGAGATATAATTCCTGTTTCCTTGTGGGAACATTGTTATGTATACATGACATTCGGGTTTGCTTTGGGGGATTTTTTTTGGTGGGGGGAGGAAGGGGTTGCATTCAGGCATTTTCATTCCCTGATGACTTGGACACATAACAACCATCTGTTCAGATTCATCAATCCAGAGCATGTTTTCAGAGCAATGAAAGAATAACAAAATGAATAGACAAAAGATGTAACATATTTTCTGGGAAACATAACTTTGAAAACTTTTGTTAGTAAGGCAAAGAAAATTTCTGTAAGATGAAGTTAGACCTTTTCCCTTTGCTTTTGCTGGTACAAACAGTTTAGTATGTGAAGAAAAAGCACGTGGAAAGGATTCGGCTACATAAATAATATCATTTCAAAGGTGCCATTGGCTCTAGTTACTAGAGGATTTACAGGTAAACTTCCCCATTTCTTGAAGCTAGTAAAAGTACCACATGACAAAACACAATTTAGACTGTTAATAGGACCAAAGGTTTCAAAGGGGAAAAAAGGGCCAGTTGAAAATTAACCCTATTAAATGGCAGCAATGCACCAACATCCTTAAGGGTTTATTTAACAAGACATTCTGCAAGAAGAGGTGATCAGTCATTCACAATATACCATGCAAACATCAAGCATCATGCTAGTATCAAAGGGAGTGATGACACATTAATGTATTTTATTTTCTAAACAAATACCATATCTTAGTGTGGCTTTTTATGTCATTAAAAAAATGGAGGGTTGGATAAGAACAGTTGCAGAGGTTATTTCTGACCTTTATTATTCTATAATTCTCTGAAACATGCACTTTGACAAGAGGCTAGGAGAAGGAACATTGAAATACTTCCAATTAAAATAAATAAGACAAAATGTAATAAACAGGAAGAAGCTTAGAGATAAGACTGGGAAAAGTACAGAGAATATCTTGCTGAAATAGCAGGAAACTGCTTAGCCGTAAAGGAGAGGAGAGAAGGGAATAAAACTGCAAAGAGATGAGACATAGCATACCAAGATAAATAAATGTACCATTTGCTGTAGGACAGGAAAGGGTTAATCATCTGGCCTGAGGGAAGGACTTATAGGTGGGGCCCCTTAAGCACCTGCTAGAAAATGCTCTTGGTTGGATAAAAGAGCAGAGGAGAAGATAAACAGAAAAAAAAAACAAAACCAAAGGGAACTTTTCCTTTTCTTTGATGGGGGAAAAGGGGATGGGATGGGATGGGATGGGATATGCATGTTGAGAAGACAGAACGTTGATCAGTAAAGATATCATGAGGAGAAGGAGGTGATGGGATGCCTACCTGTGCTTCCAAATGTAGTGAAGTATCAGGTAGGTCTTTGGCTTTGTTGTCTAGAATCACAGAAAATTGGGTGACTTTTAAACCTCCTGAGAGATAATAAATGCTGTGGTGTTTCGCTGTTCTTTACTCTGCATGGCTTACCGATTTCCTGATGTATCATCGTATTGAGTCTGACTCAATACTCTGATGTTTTGCTTGGAGGTCTCGGTGTATGTGGTGTTTCAGCTGTTCTCTGTTAAGGCATGTGTATAATGCAGTATAAGCAACCTGCTCTAACCTCAAGCCTGGCTGTACTTTCAGCAGTGGGTGGATCAGGTGATCGCCTGAAGTCACTTCAAACCTGAAGTATTCTGTGACTTACCTTATTACACTGTTGTGAAAAGTTGTGCACTGGCTGTGGATACATACAATTTAAACTGCGTCAGCCTAAGAACAGCTTGGCTCCACCTGGAGCAGGAAAGATGTGGTATGTAGGTGTTGGGGGGTATGCCTGTTTCTAAGACCAAAAAATTTAACTAGTCATTCTGAGTGACATCTTTTAGGGCTATCCCTTAAGAAGGTGATAAGGGGATACACAAAATAATCCAAAGTAACCCATAAGTTAGAGGTGGCATCTGTAGAAGTGTTGCTAGAAACTAGTATGCAAATAATGTCTGTGTAAATACATTGATAAAAGCGCTAAAGGCTGACTAAAAGCTACGTGCATCACTTGCATTATGCTTTCACCGAGGATCACTTAAACAACCTGTCTTAGAAACAAGTCACATGGTAACTGAGGTAAACCACCATACCTTGTCCAAAGTTCATTATTGTCCTTCCCCTGGCTTTGGGAAAGAGGCAGGGCTTCCCTAAGTAGAGGAAAATTAAGGATATTGTTCAAGATTCTGTTTATGCTGATATGTCTGGTAACTGCCTGATCACTCCTAGTCTTGGGCATGTGAACTAGCAGTTCTGTATGTCTTTTTACCACTACAATATTTGCTACATACTGGTACGGTGAGTGAAGGGAAATATGGCTGCCTAACTGAAAGAAATGGTGGCTTTACTTCAGGATGGCTATCACTTTTAAGTACAGAAACATGATCTGGGAGTTTGAAACCACTGTGGCTCTCTAAAAGTGCCTAACAGAACGTGAAAGTCTAAGTATTTAAATAAAAATACTGCATCAATATATTTGTCAAAGAAATAACGTCTAGGTTCTTCACTTCCAAATAAAGTTCTTGCAAGGTCTAACAAACAGGATTTAGACGAAGCAGCTTACTGAGGGTAGAAAACATTCACTCCTAACTGTAACAGCCCAGTACTTTAAGCTTTATTTGATGTCCACATCTGTAGTGTCTGCAGTACGTGAATACTCTATGCCATAGTACTGCCTCCATGCGTGCCAAGAGGTGTCTTGGAGAGGCTGCTTTCTTTTATGTCTTTCAGAAAAAGTGTTTGTTGGTGTGCTTTGTTCAATTCCTTATGCCCTTTTGTTGGGGCCTGAGGCCAGAGAACTTATTTTGAGGACACTGACTTTCCTTTTTTTAGTGACTTTAACTGTTGCATTTACTTGACTAGGTGGGCTGCTCTGTGGCTTGCTAAGCTCTCCTTACAGCTGAGTGTGGGTAAACAGGTGGTGGGACCGAGAGTTAATATTCCTTCTAGAGACTAAGGTAAAACCTGAGACTTGTTGTTGCAGGGCTGGATAATGGCAAAGGACCATGTGTGTATGTGTGCAGGAAGGGGGCAGTTGACAGGAAAATAATCTTATAATCAATCTTAGCCTTCTACATGTATGCATGAATGCATTCTCATGTGTTTTAACTCTAAAGGGGTTACTGCTGTTGCTATAGTAATCTCTAAAATGCTGTTTGTGAGCCACAGACTAGCTCAGCTTGTGGGAAGAAACAATATTTTGATACTGGTCCCTGTCAGGAAGAGGCCTTGCTTCATCTTAATTAGCAAAATTAGTGTTGGCAAAAAAAAAAAATTAATTGCCTAGAGGTTATGGCATGGCTATTATAATCCATAAGGAAATGCACCCTCATCAATTCTTCTCGTCTATTACATCTTGCTTTTGTTACAGGTTTTTTATGAATTAGTATCTCTGATAAGTTACTGTAAATTTTTTTTTTTTTTGCTTAGCTGGCTTCTAACTCAGTGCAGCAGTAAGAAGTTTCAGTCTCTTGATCTTGAAAAGTATTCTTCAAACGTGGTGATTCCTACTCTCTCAGCAAATCTTTCACAGTGTATTTATGTGGGTAGATTCACATGGAGTTTGTACTGCTTTGAGTACTCATTGTTCTAATAGGTAGTTTATGAAACAGTACTTCTGGAACTAGGTGGGACTTGGTTTCTGTCTTRCTCACTTGCCCTACCTCCACCAGGGAATCTGCTAATTGTTTGATGATTGTTATCTACAGTTCTTCTGTTTGAGTGAGTGTGAGACAGTCTAACCCTACTGGAAAGTAACTGCAGGAGTGCTGAAGCAACCTCCTAGGCTTCTTTTACAGCAGGCCTGTTCTCAAGGACTGTTTTCTAGTCCTCAAGGAAACTAGATCAGTACCAAGTGTTTATACTGAAGTTGGTTTTATCCTTCTATATTATCTGATCTTAAGGGGCAGAATAAGACTTTTCATCCTTGTCAGATCTGTACTTGATTACAAAGCTCAAAAAATTCTTCTTCCTTATCGTCCAATGAATTCTTATAATGAGGCAAATTCCCAGTGAATAGCTATACTGCAGAAGGAAACACTAGCAGAGCTATCAAATATTCAGGTAGTGTTAACACAGCAGTGTGCAGGTGATGGCTCTGAAGATGCGTGAAAATGTAGGCAAGCTTCTTCTGGGTGGAATTCTATACAGCTATGCCAACCAGAGGGGAACGGTCTCTCAAGGTCTTGACCCCTGTGTCAGATCTCAGCAAAATCCTTTCAACGTGTCCACTGGAATGCTYACTGAATGCTCTCTGAAAAATTAGTAATCAGCTCATAATCTTCCTAATTCTTGCTGCAGATACCTACATTAAAATGGATAGAAACTAGAGCTGGCTGGGAACTGCAGCAGGCTTCTCTTCTCAGAGGATTAAAACCTATTAATTCTTGTCCATATTCCTTCAGAAGTTGTGGTTTTTGTTTTGTTTAGTTTTTTACAAAAGGAAAACTGTAAGAGGAACAGGAATTTGCAAGGCTTTTCTTTAATGCTTAGATTTCGAGGGAGAAGGGGAAGAATGATTAAAATGATTAAAGCTGGGGGTGGGGGGGAGCTTTGAGGTGGCCTTTTGACTGTTATTACTATGACTTAAATGGGACCATGCCCTGTGGCAGCCTGTCAAAGACCAAGCAAAACTCAGTAATGGCTCTGCCATTCACATGGCCTGTACTCAGACTTTGGTAGCAATTTTCATGCCTTAGCTACCTGGGTCAGGAATGATATGATGTAGTTATCTCTACCATGATTATTTTAGTGTGCATCTTTGTTCTGACCAGAAAAAGGTGACTGATAGATATAGCCTTAAATCTGCCCAAAAGAGTATAAATGAGCTAAAGGACTTGGTGGCGGGGAAAGAATACAACAATATAAATGAAACCTATCAAGAGCTAATCATGACAAAGTGGTGTTGAACTAGACCTTGGTCTTGAACTTGCTGAGTGTATTTACTGAACCTCTGACTCATGCAGTTATGTATCCTATGCATAGAGTAACTACTTGTGACTATAAACTCTGCATGTTGGTGTGAGTTCCCCAACCTAACTCTAAAAGTGCTGGTGCTAATAGTCCATTAACAGTTTCTACAAGAATGTAAGGGATCAGGCTAAGTTTTTTATTCTCTGTGGCTAAAACTGGCAGTGCATACCTGCCTAGGTCTGTGGCTCCTACAGAATGGTGTAACTGGTTCTCATATTTAAGGACCATGTTTCTATAACTTGGAGACCTTATGTGTTAGCTATCCTACTCATGTTATGTACCTCATAGTATTCTGTTGTAGAATAATACTGGTTAAAAACTGTTTTTGCAATGGAGGTAGTCTGCTGCTCTAAGCAAAAGGACATACCAAAAGGGTTGCCTTTGCAGCTGAAAAATAGAAAGGGCATCATGTCTTCAACAGGGGATGATAACTTGTATAATTCTCATGAACTGTATAAAATTCTGACGTAATGGTAACATAAGTTTCAGGTGGTGCTGTGTGGGCAGACATGACTGTACTGTGAGTCAAATACAAAGCATGTATGGGCCTGTCTACTGTATTTGCACTACTGATATGCTTCGTGTGCTTCAGATCAGTCCTGGAGAAGTATATTAATATCACTGGAGTATCTTCCAACAAGTTGTCAGTGAAGAAACATACTCAAGTGCAATAGGAGTATGGGAAAACTGTGTCTGTGACACCTTAACTGAGAAGAGTGCAATCTTGCAGGACAGATGATCACATTCAAATTAGGTTCCCCTCCCCCTTTTACTTAGCTCGGCTGGGTAAAAATAGCAGAGCGGATACAACAGCGCAGTCTACCTAAGACTAATGGGAACACTTAAGTTGCTAGCCTACACTGAAAGCTTGTATTTCTGCCTCTGCTTAGACTGAAGGACCTTGCTTATCTCTAGGCTGTAATGCCAAATCTTGCAAAAAGCTCCTAGGCTGTTTCTACCTCCCGGTTAGCTGAATCTGTTCCATTCTCCTTCTCTCTTCATCTGTCTCTGGTTCTCATCAAAGCTAGTATATCAAAACTATATGTATTTTTTAACAGGGGCTGTGACAGAGAAGTAGCCTGTAGGAAGCGGAGATGGGTGTTGTGCTACCTGCTTTTAGTAGAACTTGATCTCAGCTGGCAGAACAGGGAAAAGTGGAAATTGGTAGATTTTTAGTGAAGAGCATTATGATACCGTGAACTGACAACAGGATAAGGCAAGGTGGGGGAATCTAACAGTCCTTCTCAGACAGCTGGCTGCTTTGCAAACTTTCTTCTCAAGTGGTAGTCAGCATGGTGATGAAGCAACTCTTCCACAGAGCTTGGCCACAGGGTGCTGAAAGATTGTAGGTGCAAGTTTCTCTTGGACTTCAGGTAGTGAATACCTGGAGCAGATTGACAACAACGGACACTTTGGGTGGTCTGCTTGCACGCAGTGCTGTCTGAAGTCTCTGCAGACAAGCTCCAAAGCAAACGCAGCAGCACAGCCTGTGCTTTCCTTCCTCTGCAGCAGCCAGCTGGGCTCTGCAGCAAGTCCGTGAGGACGCTGGTGATACACGGCACAGAGGCACCCATCCGGCAGCACTGCTTCAGGTGTACTGGGCACTGTTGAGGCAACCGAGGGGACGGCAGGGACATGGAGGGAATGACTGAACGAAGCCTCACGGCACTTTGGCCGGCGTTGCTGGTTATGACGGTGCAGGGCCGCAAGCCGCAGGGCGGGCGTGGGGCGGCATGAAGCAGCACGGCCTCAGGGAGGAAGGAGGCCTCGGCATGAGTTTGGGACGACGCGCCGCTTGCCCCAAAGGCCAAGCCGGCCAACCTCATCCTCTGACCGGCCCAAGGGCCCGGGACGGCGTCAGGGGCACCCCCCTGCCGCCCCGGCCGCCAGCCAGCCTTGGCGGTGGGCCAGGCCCGCCGGCGCCGGCCGTTAAAGGCCATCGGGCTGCCGGGGCGCCGCGCGAGCGGCAGGGCGCGACCGGCGGGGGCGGGACCTGCGATGCAAATTAGGGGGCGCGGCCACCGGAGTTGTGAGGCGGCCGGGGCGGGGAGGAGGTGGGGAGCGCGGCCCCGCACGGACGAGGCGGGAGGCGGCGGGGGGCAGGCGGCGGGGCCGGGCCGGGCCGAGCGGGGGCGGCCGGGAAGT
>JASVER010000052.1:2617174-2671135 GCA_030449065.1 Oceanodroma leucorhoa
TTTTTTTTGGTTTTTTTTTTTTTTTTTTTTTTTTTTTTTAAACACCAACAGGAATTGGAGACCTAAGCCAAAGAGGCTGTATTAATGAGATAGTGTAATGGGCACGCTCATCTGGGAAAACAGATGGCTATTAAACTTGGGATTTTCCTGTGCAGTGTTGCTTTCCGGGTGTTAGAGTGCGTGTGGTCTTCCTCTACTAGGAAGCAGTTTCCTGGATGCTACATGACCAGAGTGAAAGTGCCCACCTGTGGTGTGCCCAGTTGTGAACTCAGAACGTGACATGCCATCGGCACTTAAACCGCTATATGACACTGAATTCACCCACTAAAAGTACTTGTACTAGTATTCTTTTGGAACAGGTTGCAAATCTAGGACAAATATGCTTAACTTTAAGGGCAAAATAGCAGTCCCAGCCACTGCAGAGTCTTCAAGCAAAACTTTAAGCCTTCTCCCCCCCCCCCCCCACTCTGTAAAGATTACTTAAAATAGTGGGCCAGATCTGCTTCCCATTAAGTTCACTCTGTGCTGCCCTGGTTTTTCAAAGTCTTAAAGCCAGCTTAATTGGTTACTTGGGGATTCCCTATCCATTAAAAAACAAAAACAAACCTAACCTCGGCCTTTGTGCATGTGAGGGTTGTGGCCAGGCAGAAAGGATCATGATCAAGAAGTATCTAGATGCTAAAAAAAATGCCTCGTTTGGCCACAGTCAGCCAGACTAAGGATTATACACAGATCTGAAAGTGATTTGGTGCCCTTGCTGTGGTTAACTCTAAGGCTTATATTAAGGACAGCTTGGCCAATTCAGCTAATCTATGCCTCAGCTCTAAACTAACCTATTAAGGAAAATTTAGGTAATGAAGGTCTGATGATGCATGCTGTACTCTCTTGAACTGCCCAAGCAGGGACAAACACTGTGTAGGCTGGCTCTATCAGCCTGTACTGTTTATCTTCAGACCTAATTTCAAAATGAAACCAGCATCGTCTTTAACTCAAAAGCTATTTAGTACTGGTTAGTACTCGTTTAAGTACTCAAGCTTTTCATCCACTGCTGCAGCAGCTGCTGCACTTATGATCAAAGAGCTTGCTAGTGGTGTGCTTCTTTCCGCCAGTAGCTTAATATAATAATGTACTTTAGAATAAATTATAGAACTGTGCAGCACTGGCTGTTCTGTCTCTTATGTTTACGCTGAGGAGTCTTCACCAGTTTTGTTTGGTAATTCCAGCCAGGAAGAAGAGTCTCAGTGGTGAGAAACGGTGGTAGCTGCACTCCCCTAGAGACTTTGGGAAGCTGGAAGCAAGCCACTATGGTGCCTTTTTCACCTTAAAAAGTGAAGAGTATGTTGGGAATATGGAGTTGGGAAGGGGTAGTGAAGCACTTCCTCTGCTGAAGGGTGATTGTTTTTAAAACATCCTAATCTGATTTGTATGGTTTTGTCTCTTTGAGAAGTAGATCTTGCTCAACTGAAGAATGTAAGATTTGAACTCCTTTTGTCAGCTTATTCCGAAGGCTTGTGCTTTGGCACATAGCTCATCTGTTTTTCCTGTTCCTGTTTTGGCATTCCTACTGTCAGAGCACATCTACATCTAAGATGAGGGGCAAGTTATTCCAGCAGCACAGATGAGAAAAGGACCACAGGAAAACTATGAATGACTAGTAATTTCTTCTTTATTAAATAAAATTAGGTTGCTGTCTCTGCTTCTAGGGTTCTTTATTTCAAATAAAACTTTGTTTTGCCCGTGGGTGTACCTGTTGAGAAGTACTATTTTTCCTTGTGACCACCTATTCAAAGTAAGGATGTGTACTCCAATTTTATATTACCTATATTGTTCTGGTATGGCTAATTTTTATTGTTCACATTTTTCCATTTCTTATTTGGCTTCCTAGAGCTTGCTTCATTCATCTGTTTGAACCCCTTGGTTGACTGTGACTGAATTTGAAAGCCGGATAGATAAAAAACAAAGTGTGGCTTAAGTCTTTATTGCTTTCCTGGAGGGGAAAAGGAAGTGTAATGTGTTCCAATTAAACTTTCTTATTTAATGCTCACTTCGGTTAATCAGTGTGCTGTTCCTCCTCAGAGTGAGGGATAAAAGATGCAGGGGATATGGGAAAATGTGGGGTTCCTGTGGAAAGCACCAGATGCCTCTTAGGGAGGCCGAGCTGACAGATAAACTTCTGGGAGAGCCTATGAAGTGAATTTGTTTGTCTGTTATAATTTGCCTTTACTTCTCTTTTCTGTGGGTTGTTTTTTTTTTTGGGGGGGGGGCGTGAGGTGGTGGTATTTATTTTGTATACAGATGGAAAAAAAGTAGAACAAAAAGTAAGAGTCAGATTTTTTTTCTGAAAGTTTAGGTTTTTCTTTGTATATTGAGCTGCTGCTATTCTGTTGTGGAAAGCAGCGTCTAATATCTTTTAATGAAGCCATTAGTTTGAGCAGTGGAAGTTACTGTCCTTACGGGTCCAGCTGTCTGAGTAATTGTAGCTAAAAGCTTGCCAGCMACTATATGGAAAGCCAGTTCTACTTCATACATAAACTTAAAGGGGGATAGATTGCTTCTTGTAGTTCCAGTAAATCTGTGTGAGCATTACGACTTTGTGGAAGCATGTTTGGTTCTGTAAATGTATGTTCTTCCTTTGTTGACATTTTGGTGCCAGTATGCTTGGAAAAAATGCTAGACCTGATAGGCTTGTTGGAACTGCTAGAGGTCAATGGCTTGGATAAAGGTTCTTGTTGGGCCTCTCTCGGCAAAGAGGTTGCATGTTGAAGGAGAAAAGGAGCTTAATTGCTTCTTGGCAGACCATGTGTTACCTAGCAGCATGGACCAGGGTGACTCAACATATGAGTAGGTGATAAGCATGTATGATCTTATGCCTCTTGTCCCATTAAGTAAGTCTCCTATAGCTTACCTAACCAAAAGGACTTGCAATAGCAAGTAAAGTTTCAAACAAGTAATAGGTCTTTCTCTTCCTGTGTGGCACCACCACAGAAGGTGGAGATAAGATCATACTTGTTGGTGACAGGTTGGCAGGAATACAGCCTGACAGACCACATCCATCTGGTAGGCAGTGATTTTTCACACATGCTGTTTCTTCTGGATTAATAGAAACAATACTATACTTGAGGGAGCAGAAATGGTGGATCACTGCTCTCATTTTTAACAGAGAGCAAAATCGTGCAACCGAAGACCTGAGAATCGGCTTTCAGAGGTGGATCTGTACTGCTGTTGATGTGTGTTCTGGTTAGAGCCTCGGCATGTCCAAGACCCTTCTGCTGTAAGTGGTCAGGTGTCTTAGATGGTCAGAAGTGTGAGTGCTAAAAATTTCTTCTGCTTTTCTAAGCCCTCTCAGGTTCAACAAACATTTCAGCTAAGTCAATAGTAAGTAAATATCACAGACCTGTGGACTTATGCCCGAACACCAGGTGCTAAAAGCAAGATTTTCTTAGCAAGCAAGTGAAGACTTGCCTATCATCTTACTCTGGAGTGAGGAAGCAATGCTGTTACCACATAGTAAGGCAAGATAATCTAATACCTCAGACCTTAGTAGCAGTGATATTTTTTGTTGTGATGCAGTGGGTGTATCATGTTTTTATTCCACTTCTTTTATGCATTCACTGTGCAGTAGAGTAGTAAATAAACTTTGCAAGCCAGTGTTTGGGTGTGCAGCACTGCTTTGATTTGTTCTCATCCCCAGGAGCCATCATCATGCACACTCTTGCTCTCCAGAAATTCTCTTATTGGAGGATGTACAAGGACAGTCTGTCATCAAAACAGAGAAGAGGTTTGGAGGAAACCTATTTCTGAAGACAGTAATTTCTGTGTCTGGCACATATTGGCAGTACTGGTTGTTCTAAGAAGCGTAGTGTTTAGTGAGTAGTAATACTTGGCTGTAACTAGGCTGTAACTAGGTGGCCAGAAGAAAGAAGAAATATTCCTGGTAGCTTTAGTTGAGGGAAGTGTGATTATAAAGGCAGAATATATCACACTGTCTTCTGTTTTCACCAAGAAATAATGGACTAGGAAGATGATGTTTCACCTGGGTTCTCTCCCTTAGGACTGTTGATACCCAAACCAGTGGGGCAGCTAGCTAAACTTGTTCTCCGTGTCATGGTTCTTTTCTCTTCTTTTTCCATGTCATGGTTCTTTTTTCTTCTCTGCAAACTTAGTAAGCCTCCAGGACTGGAGGAAATCACTTTTTTCATTTAATATTTTCATTTTTTTTAAAATAAGTATGAGTAGTAATTCACTGTTAAATGGTTACTCTAAGGTCCTGTGGCAAAACCTGAGCTTGCTGCTGAAAATACTGCAGAGATGCAGAATTACCAGTTGTGGCTTTAGTAAAGAGGCTTTTTAGATGAGGCAAGCTTATGCAGATCGTTAGGGTTCTTGTAGCTCACCTGGCTAGAAGGTGCTGAAGAAACGTGTCAAAAACTGAAGTATTCTACATGCTCTGCAAAACTTTTCCACTTTAATTTGGGGACACAGTAATTTGTCATGAGAACAGTTACAAATAATGACTTTGAAAAGAGTCATAATATGTGATATGAAGCTTAAGTGCTTCTTGACTTCTTTTATAATAAACTGTAGCATAACCGAATACTTCATGAAGTACAGTTTGTTAGGGCCTTCCCAGCAAGAAAAATATTTTGAAAAGTAATCCTGTTAACAGCATTGAGGGAGAAGGTGGTGGGGTGTGTGTGTTTGAGCCATTTTTATCTAATTATTATATTGTTATATCCTTACACCTTTATCATATATTAAACATGTTAATTATGATGTTCTTTGTCAAGGGAAGTGTGAAAAGCATAGGAACTAAACTTTGGAGACAAAGTAGTTTAGCTAAATTTAAGTGTGTGACTTGGACTAGAGGAAGAACTTTTAAGGTAAGACTCAGTGGCTTAAACGTAGTATTAAAGAATATCTAAATCTGTGCCTTGTCCAGATGGAGAATCTTAACATGAAAAACATGTGCAACTCTGGAAAATCCAGTTAAAAGTATCTGCCTGTGTACTGCTACTTGACACCACTGAAGTAGCTGGCTCTGTTAAGCTGCGTTCTACTGAGCTTAAGCTTTAAAACCTTGGGAAAGAGAGATTCAGCAGCAGCTCAGTGTCTGTGTCTTTTAATGTAATTTGGATTAATGAGCTATATATGGCTGTAGCTCCCTCTATCAGTGGAAAATACGGGGTAGCTCATGGCCAGTCCCTTCTAGAAGATGGAATGGTTAGTCTGACACTTCGCTAAAGTGCTGTGACTTGTGCTAAATGTGAACTATGTAAATTCAAGTCATGCTGAGTAGAAGGGGTGGCACAAGTTGTGTAGTTAAGTTTGAGTGAACATATTTCTCAGTAAGTGAACACCAAAGGAGTGGTAAAGTCCAAGTAAAAAAAAAATATTGTGGTGGGCTTGGAAGTCCATTTTTCTTATTTGAATGGTGGGAATTTTATCTTCCATTTGAGTCGATTAAGTAATATGTTCTGAGTGGTAGAGCAAAGTAAATGCAAGTTGTCCCAACTTTGTACTTTTTTGTGAACTGGAAACAGGAGTGTAGAGTCATGCCAATGTCACAAATCAGGTCCCAGGTAGGAGGATCCTCCTGGAAGCCATGCTCTGTATTTATTCTCTTCTTCTGCAGTTCAGAGTTCCACCATGGAGGACTCCTCGTAACTACTTTGTGAATTAGCGCTTGTTATGAGTGTACATTGGAGTAGTCAAAAAGTGAGCTTGCAGCTTTAAATAGAAATGTGCCTGAGTGAAACGGAGGATGTTTGTGTCTCTAGGGGAAAGTCAGCAGGTAGTTACTGGGGAGACTGTACAGCTCTGTGTCCATGATGCCTTGCTTTTGGGGTTTCATGCTGAATCAACTAAGTCGTTCAGCTTACAGGTGTGTCATCAAAGGTAACTGCACTGGCACAACTGAAGGAGAAGTAAAAAAAGAGTGTGGGGACAAGGACTAGAGATGGGGTAGTAGGAAGAGGCTTGTGTGCTTTCTCTGAATGGTTTAAGAGTTGCAACCATGGGATGTAGTTTATGGTCCATTTTAGCTAGTTTCTCTACAAAAAGCAGCCTCCCCTGGCCAATGGGATTTGTCCAGGTGCCTTGAATTCCTTTCAGTGTTTGTGTGTGTGTATTGCTCCAGTGGAGCAGTGAAGGGAACTCACCTCACATCCCTGAGAGAGCTGACTTTTCTGGTGTCGTTAGCCTTTTGGTTTGGTTTTGGTTTTTTTTTAAAACCCACATAACTTTCCTGGTGTGTGTTGCTTTGTGCTTGTGGAAGTCCTCTGCTATTACAAGGACAGGTGGAGTGTAAGAAGGGGAAGCTGAGGCTACATCTCTTGATGGCAACTCAGGATACAGGGCTAGCCTTCTCAGTCCTTCTCTTGTCCTTGACTGAAGTCAAACACAAAGTTTTGTATTTAGTCTTTTGTGTTCGTTTTAGCTTTGGTCTGTGCTGTAGGGGCAATAGAGCATGCAGGTTTGTGCTGGGAAGGTAAACTTCATATGAGTTCTCTGTTTTGTATCTGTGTAGATCATACCTTACAGTAGCAGTTGGTCTCTTTAGATTACGTAGGTGAGTTTTGGAAACTACTGAGCTTATGTTTTAGTAGTTGCAGAAATTGGCCTAAATTGTATCTGTCTTACTTTGAAATCTCAGTCTTCGGCAAGTGTTTTTTGCATGGTCTGAAGAAGTAATTAAAAAGTCACATGTGAGATTTCAAAAAATTTTGCAACAGCCTCCACAAATTAATAAAAACTTTTGAGTATGTAGTGACCGTGGGTATAGTGAAAATGGATATGGATACCAGCAACGGGCAGAGGTCAGTCATGATGGCCAGTTCACCGGACACTTGCTGCAGTGTGGGCTTGCTATAAAGGAACTAGTGCTCTGATAGCCCGTGAGTATGCAATGCAAAGCGCCAAATGAGGGCTATAACCCTCTCTGGAGGAGGACGGAGTGTGTGTGCGTGAGCAGTTGCCTAGAGGCATTGACATACTGTAACCTTACGTTTGTAGTAAAGTCACCCTTTGGGCAGAAGAAGTGACGAATCTGGTAATAACTGTATATTTACTCTGTCCTTGTTATTGCACTCCAGCAAGAACTTCCAAGGCTATAAAATCCTCATGACATCAGTAAGCTGTACGGGAAGTGTGCATGTGGGGTGGGAACTGAACCTTTCTGACAAGCTTCAATGCGTAAGTAAATGTTATGTCTTCAGTATGGGGAAATGCATGCTGCTTTCAGTGCACTTGTATAGTCTATTCGGTGTCTCTCTTCTGGGTCCTGCAGCTGTCCTGCAATGCCTGAGAAAATACCATGCTTTGCTTGGAGATAGACTGGATGAAGAATTGAAGTAGGGCGAGTCTTGACTGAAGAAGAAGAGCTAT
Source organism: Oceanodroma leucorhoa (assembly GCA_030449065.1). Lineage (NCBI taxonomy): Eukaryota > Metazoa > Chordata > Aves > Procellariiformes > Oceanodroma > Oceanodroma leucorhoa. The sequence goes on from JASVER010000052.1 coordinate 2,624,558, forward strand.
AGACACTTGACACATTAACAAAGCTGAAGGGGGACATTAATAGGTTAACTCTTACTTTATGTTAATGAAATTTGAAGGCACATGTTACTTGTGATTTTTATTTATTTTTTTGGTAAGGGTTATCCTCATAACTTCAGATGAGAACGTGTTCTGTTTGTGCTTGCCTGTAAGTAGCCTAGGAAGAACTAACACTTTAGCTTACTGCCTGGTTAATTCAAGGTCTAATTCTGCTTAGGGTAATTTAATGTGACGCTTGGTCTGAATGTGACATTATATTTGTGTTAGGTGTCTGCCTGTCTCGCTTTCTTTCTGGTGGAAAGATAACAAACTCTCTAGAATGCATGTATAAATCAGCTAATAATTAATTAATTTTATACTAGTAATGAAGTTGCTGTGTCATTAAGAGGATGCTTTTCTATTAATGAAAAAAATCTGATTGTTTCTAGGAGAGGTGGAAGGTGGCCTGTGTCTGTCTTGAACTGGGGAAACATGGTGTGCTCTGGACAAAAGTCACTGCTTTAATCCTGTATTACAGACACTTATAACTGTAGATAATGTTGGCTTCTAAAGCTCTGCTGTTTTGTTTTTGCAGTTAGTACTTCTGGTGGATCGGAAGATATCCATAGAGACTTTCAAGTTCTGTAATGAGAACAACATTGTTGTAAATAGGGTTGTTGGAATTACTGTTATTGCAGCAAGGACTTCCTTTAAAGGAAATGGACCAGTTAAGAAAAATCACTTAAATTGCTTTTCACTATAAAATAGAATTTTGTGGTGCTAAATATGCAGCAACTGCTGTTGCATTCTGTACCAATGAGTAATCAGCTGTGTAGTCAAGAGGATAATTAACCTGAGGGAGACGGGGGAGGTTAATACCCAAGATGCTCATATTTAATGTCCCTTTCATATTTTTCTTTTTTTGACTAGTTATAGGCAAAGCTGGCACTGAATCATCTTTAATATGAGGTAAACATGTTTTGTTCCCCAGCTTGGGGTCATCTTTGAAAAGTATTAATATCAGCAGTTCCAAGGTGGTGCCTCTGTAATGAGACTTACTTAATATTGTTGATTACATTGAAATTGGTAAGCATTCTGGAACGCTGTCAAAATATCCCTCTAGGGGAGCTGTAATTCATAAGAGGTGATGCTTTTGTGTGGATAAGTCTGTAGTAAGTGCGTGGTGAACCTGTTACATCATTAGGATTTTTCGGTAGATTTAGAAATCTGTGGAAGCAGTGAGCATCGAGCATCTTTATTTGAAATTGCCTAGTAAAGTTCAGGACAACACAATATGCTCTTCCACTTAGCTATTTATATTTTACCCTTTTTCCTTTACTGGGAAGTGGTCTTCACTGTGTCTAATTTCTTATGCTGAGTCAAGACTGACTCTCAATTTGTAATTGCAGCTTGACTTAACACTATGTCTTTCTGTTTGATCCGTCCTGATATGTGTGAGATTCTTTTTTAAAAAATGACAAAATTATGTGAATTTGTTTTTTTTTGTGGTTTGTTTTTTTGTTGTTGTTGTTTTGTGTTTTTTGTCTTCAACGTGATAMATTGCATGACAAAAAGTTAGGTATGTTGTGGGGTGAGGCAGAGAGGGTGGAACTGAAGTTTTGCTGCTTCCTGCTGAAAGCTACCCATGCTTAACATTAACTTGGTTGTGGAAATGGAGACCTCATCAAGGCTTSGAAACTGTTATATGCTAACAATAGATCTTTGCTGGAGAAGGACTTGGAAATTTAGTAAATGCATTTACATCTAACTGCAAATACTTTTTTTTAGCATAGTTTTTTCTAAAAAAACACCACCAAACAGTGACAAACCTCTTATGCCCAGGAGTGACAGAACTCTTACTGTAATGATGAGAACATATTATTAGTAATTCTGATAACACTTTTAAAATTTTATCTAACGACAAATTGATGGAAAGGACTGATACTCCTCTTGCTTGCTCTTTTATAAGTGACTGTTTCTCTTCATGGTACAAGCACTGTTGATGTTATACTTCAGAGACCTCACATTCTGTTCAGATGTGCTATTGGTGTGTCACGACACTAAGATAAAACTGCAAGTTTATTATTATTATTTAAAAATAAATTATTTGAGTCTTGTTCTTTAAACTGCTTCCAGTTGTACCAAATACCAAGCAACAATAATAGAACCTGTCTCTGAAGTATGTGAATGCTCTAGCAACAGCACTCCCTTATGCTGATTACGCAGTCCTTTCTTACAGCAGATTGCAGTATAGGTGTGACTTGAGCAGTTCTTATTTTCCTGGTTGGACTGATCTGTGTGTACTTTTTTTTTTWAAAACCCATAAAGCACACTTGTGTGAATGAGATGAGGAAGTTTGTGGAAGTATGACAACTGAAGTTGTATTTAAATGAGATCTTTAGAAAGCCTCCTTGTATAAGCTGTGAAATTCTTCATGGTAGATAAGACACCAGTTGTCTGAAAAAAATTATACTGGAAGAGTTCCAAAGCCTATAGCCATGGCATCAAGCATTATGCCATCAAGGTATAGCTGATACCCTTTCATCTAGTGAAAATGATGGCATTTGTTTCTCTTTTGAGCACTGGAATTGGGGGAAAAAATCAATGACTGATTCTTTGTTATGACAGCCAGGTATTTTGGAAAGATGGTCTTCAATTCAGGATAACTCTCAGGTTGATTCATGGCTTTTTCAAAACCAGAGAAAAGATTTTTTAATTTTTTTTTTTGACGCAGTTTGTAGAGTCTTTTTGACTTCCCACACTTGTTTATTGTGAGATTAAACCTTGCCTGTCAAGAAATATGCATGTTTCCACATTGCTTGAAGGGTAGAGCTATTATTACTTCTCTCTCCTACCACATGTTTTGACTGGTGGCTTAAAACCTTTGAAATGGTCTTGATTTATAATCTGTTTCAGCATTAGATATTTGTGTTTACTACCTTCTCAATGCTTTTTTGTTTTACCTCCCAGTTCTTTATCCCCCTGTTATTCAGTACTGGTTGGTTGTAGTTTTTTGCTGTCTCTAATGTTGATCAGCTGGGTCAACAGCTCAGTTCACTTGCAGCTAACAGGACTCCCACTAAAAAGTACATATTTGATCGGGGGAGGGATAATTTCTTTGTCTTTGGTTCTGAATAAACTGGTTCATGACATCTAAGAATTTCAGATTCTTGAAAAGTTGGTTTAGTAGCAAATACTTACACTTATTAGTGAAGAAGTTTTGCAGGGCAAAAGTAGAAGTTGGAGCCTTCAAATAATGAACGAAACAGCAATGGAAAATATTTTTACTTGCCATAAAATAACTGCTTTTGCCAGATGATTTCATCAATGGTCATGGTGGCAACATATCTAACGTGGAAGCAGGAAGCGGGTAAAGTTGACCATATACTGTTTCTTCCCATCCAAGGCAGTTTGTATGGAACAAGTGATTTAAGAACTTGTTTTCTTTCTCATTCACTTCTCGCTGCTTTTCAAGCTGATGGAGAACCATTTTCAGTCAGCAAACTGAAAATCTTTTAATAGTGGATTAGAGACCTTGCTACATTGACTGTTGTCACTTCCAATTCTACTATGTGGTGGTTTTTTTGTTTTTTGGTTTTTTTTTAAGTTTATTTTGCGTTTCCCGCTGTAGCATAATGCATAAGGCAGCCTAGATGAAAACTGTCAGGTTTTGCCCCATCATCCACATCAGGAACACTGAAATATGGGAATGAAGGTGGGAAGGTTAGGTGAGACTTGCTGAATGGATCTACTCTCGTGAGAGGGGAAGAATCGGGATTCTCCAGCTCCAAAAAGAGCACAGATGTGTTGTCTGATATTTGTCAAATGGACCTTGCAACCATGTTTTTCTTTCCTCTTCACGGTAACTTATTTTATTGGGTAGGTTGTGTTGACTCAAATGAGTGCAAGCGGGCATCTTACCTCCTTAGGTACTAGGATCATATTTCTTGAAGTGATACCATTTTGTTAGCAGCAAACTGTCTAGTGGTCCTTTGTCTAGACTGAGCTGAAGTTTCTGTGAAGGTTAGCCAGTCATGGAAAGTTAAAGTTGATGAGAGATGGCCAGTTCTGAGCTAGAATGGGTGAAATGTCACTGGCTGTGAAATATTAACTTTGCTGGAATTGGTAAGACCAAGCTTTTTGATTTGAGTCGCAGGGAGACTAGTGACTTTCAAGTTGCTCATGCCTTGGCTGCATACAAGCAAGATAAGAGAGTAAACACTTGTTCTGTTTCTGATGTTCTACTTAATGCATTACTTTCAGTTAGTGTTTGAAAGTACCCTCTGCTTCCCTCTGAAATCTCTCATTCTGTCTTTACCTCTTCTACTGAATGGAAAAAAAAAACACAGCTGAATAGTCTATTTGGAAGCTGATAGAAGTTTGCTAAATATTTATTGCTAATCCTGGTGACTGCAAGTAGGAAAGTCTTTACCAGCTTTGTCTTTCAACAGTGATATCTCATTCATGCTGTGTCCAGTGTCCTGGAAAACACAGATATACCTAGTACTTATTGGTTATGCTTATACGTCAGAAGAATTCGGTCTAGAAAGATGTAACAAGTGTCTTACCAACTTTATAGACATAATAAATAGTATACTAAAGTTCCTTTCGATTTTAATGGTGTTTTATGTAACTTCTGTGAAATGATTGAATGATGACACTGAAGTTTTTACAAAAACTTTAATGAGCTTGACACAAAGTTCTTGCAAGACTCAGAGGCATGTCTGCTGCAAGAAAAATTATTTTGATTTAATAATCTTTCTTATGGCTAGAGAGGACAAGCTTACAGTGTCTTCCCTTGTGTGGTATGTGTTTTGAGAAGAATGGTTGTGTATTGTCTCTACCTTCTCAGTCTCCTTAGTCGCCTTCACATTCTTCTCAAATCACTCTTCCTACAGTAAGAAAAGGAAGATGTATCCAGCCAAGGTGCGTCTGTTTGTATTTGCCTTTTAGTTTAGAATTGCTTAGCAATTGGTTTTGTCCAAAGGAATTGATCAAGAATAGTGACATACATTATCTCTGCAGAGATTTTCAATGAGCGTACTTTGGTGCATTTGTGCTGGACTGGGAACTCCTGATTGTGTGGTTTGTTTGTTTTGTTGTGTGGGTTTTTTTGTTCTGTGGTTTTTTTTCTTTTCCTGGTGCCAGTCACAAACAAGTATAAACGTACATGGCATTCCTTTCAATTCAGGGTATGTCCGAGGGGGTGTGTCTGAGACGGACAGGAAAGATGGTTAACTAATTTAAAAATGAAGAAAAAAGCTTTGTTGCAGCAATGAAGTTCTATGCTGCTACCCTATTCCTCTGCCCCTTAGAAGTGCTCTTTGTGCAAAAACAACTGCAGGTCAAATAGCAGGAAGGTGCCAGTATAAACAATAAGGGAATCCAGCTTGGTATTCAGCCAACTTTAACTGAAACTGTACTCTTGCTTTTATGTGCAAAATGTTGGATATGAATCTGAACATGAATAACTGTTGACAGCAGCCATTTGCATGTCAATTAAAGTGAAGTATATTGTGGTCCTTTACTTGCTGAGTGTGTAAATGAATCTGCTTATTTCCACTTTTCAGTCATGAGGGAGAGGTGTTGTTTAAAACGGCACAAGCTCAGCCAGTTGTGTTCAGAACAAGCGAGACTGATGTCAGTTTACTAAAGTGTGACTGCCTTGTGCCCTGTCTTTAGAGGTAGGTTCAGAAAAGCCTTCATCTTGTTGCTCCTTCCGGTATGTAACCGGTCCGACCCACAACAACTGACGTTGCTGAGTGTAATTTTTCAGTTGATGTTCATTCTTAGTCCTGTCCTGGTTTATACAGTGTGGCTGGTAAGCTGTTTAAGAGTTGTCTAGCTTGCATGCAGCTGAAGGCAAAGTAGGAACTGTCCACTTTTTAAACCATGTTGATTAGTTGCACTTAATTATGGCAGGCGCTTTTGTTACAAACATCTGTTCTCTGTAAAAAAAATGGAGGGTGGATTTTTTTAAGACTCAATTTTCATGTCTTCTGGTATTTTTGGGTGACCAGCTGCATCAAAAGGTCACTGCTTTCCAGATTGTAATGGAGAAACCTTTGTTCTTGTGGGTATTGACATGTAATTTTTGAGCTAAATGACACCGAAGTTTGTTTGGATTGCTATCTGTTTGGCAACTTGTTCGTTAACCAAATTTCTAGTAAAGCAGGGTTCTACCTTACCAACTCCTGTTTTCTTTTTGGGGTGTGGTTTTTTTTTTCGTTAAAGCATGACCCCTGAACAAGTCACCCACATTAGTAAAGATCTTGAATGTGGCATACTGTTCTATGTGGATGAGTGAGTAAGTAGGTCTGAACTATCGAGCTTGATCTTTGGCTTCTGACAGCTGAGGTTCTTTCTGCGTGGAAAACATCTAGCAAAACACAGGTCCTCCAAAACAGCCACCAATCAGTCCACTCAACTCTCTGAAAAAACACTGGTATTTTATGCAAATATTCTTGAGAACAATTTTTAAAAAGCAGATGGATTATACTTAGTTCAAACCAGTAAGTTCGAAATAATACATTAACACAAAAATATGTGCATTTTTTTCCTTTAGAGAAATTAATTTAGTTTTTTAGTTTTCATGTAAAAATTGGTTGTACCAAGTAGAACAGAACTTGTGCGTTTCAGTTCTTGCTGTCTCAAGGCTATTTCTGTCTCTGGAAAGGGGAAATCGTTTTCCTCTTTTGTAACAGCTACATCGTCTCCTTCCCCTTTGAACTGAGTGTTTTTCCTGTGTTTCTGTTCCTAGGCTACAAATTGTTAATACCAGGATTTGGTGTCACAGTGGCAAATAAAGAGACAGAGAAGAAGGGTTGGAATATCTTCTCCTCCCTCTACTTCCCCAAGTTGTTTCTCTGCCAATTTTGACAACATCAAAATGCCTTTTCTCTCATATGTATAGTTTTTTTTTTTTTGACAATAAGCATTAAGATGTAGTTTAATTCCCAGGTTACTTTTCTGCTAGTTTGTGAAGTGGACTGCTCTTTTGTGTAAGAAATGACTACATCAAGTCTAATGAAGTGGTAGCTAAAAAGTTGTGATTTTTAAGCTCTTTATAGTGCAAAGTACTCTCAGTTCTGAATAAATATTAGGAGGTGAAAAGCATCTATATTTTTGAAATTAAAAGAGATCTGAGTGTTATTTGGCTTGTGAAAATACTAATTCTTTACATCAATACTTTGTGAATTAGCTCAAGATAACTGACGTTAGCTTCTGGGTCCTGCTGTAATGCTGGGAATTACTTTCTCTCTTAATGTCTGGAAAAATATGCAGTCCTAGGTAATGTCTTCTCATGCCACTACCCATTTAAGCAATAGTTGAATTCTGTCCTTGTGTGACACAATCATCCGATTGTTAGTACGCAGAAAAGGTGTCCATAACAGATTATGTTTCATAGGTCAAGTTCTCAGAATTACTTTTCTTTTTTTAGTTCATGTAGGTTCTATCTGAAGTTTGTAGATGTGTGTAGACATGTTGCCCTACTTCTCTTACTGCAGATGTATCAAAAAACCCAATTTCCTTAGTTGAATGTATTTATTTTTAACTGAGCAGTGTTACAAGCTGAACTTTCACAACTTTGGACCAGTGAACTTGCACTGTTGTTCATCTCCATCATTCTTTTTTGTGAAGTAGTCATTTCTGGTATTTGATGCTTCAGTGGAGTGGTTTTGGCAGGGAGCGTGGGTAGGTGTTGCTTAAAGCAACAAGATCAAATCCATGTAATCTGTGAAAGAGACACTTTGTGTTAGAGGGAGAATGAGCATACTTTTGCTGGGAAAGAGCAGTATTCAGAAACTACTTAAAAAGGGATCTATACATGCATTATTGTTTTGATTCTATGAAAGGGATTCTGACAGTAAATTTGATAGCCTAAAAGCATCTTTGGCTTAAGTCACAGCCTATGAGTTGATTTGAACAAATTCTCCATAGAGTAATGTCAGAACTACAGATAATTGCTCCTTGTGTAACAAAAGCTGTCAGTTTATGAAACTTGGCTGGTTTCAAACCTAGTAATTTGTGCTTAGTTGAACTGTAATGTTGTGTGCTTTTCGGACTCTTAATTTGGAGACACGAAAGACAGTGTCCGTGGTTATTCTCACTGGTGTGCTCCAGTGGTAAGCACTCTGCCTGAAAAATGTGAATTTGACGCAGCAGAAACAAGGCATGATGAAAACTAACGTTTACAAGAAACTGAACAGGTTTTGCCTGGTACTGATTTTATTTTTGTGAGTTCGTTTATATGAGCCAGAGATAGTCAGTACTTCTGTCCTGCATATGGTGAATGAAAAAGATTGAACTTTAAGTAGCACTTACAAGAAGTTATGTATTCTACCTCTTGAACTATTTTCATGGGATCTTTTCTATTATCTTACATATTTATCAACATTCAAGAAGACTGAACTCTAGCAAAGTACAAAATTTTACAGTTTCCATCCTCTTGGCATTGGACGCGAAAACTTTTTCTAGTGTCTGCAGATTAGTTTATGGATTCACATTAACAACAGGCATTCATACTGAATTTCTTGTCAAAATGACCTTTCAGTCTTTCTTAGGATTGTTGCTTTCCATAATACAACCTCAACCTATGTGTATGACTTCTTTGATTTTTACATGTGCATCTCCTCATTTGAGACTGACTTAATCAGTGATCTCAGTCACTTAAAGGGAGTGTATTTTTTATTATTCTGATTTGTATTGCACTAATTCTTTATGGCTGAACATTTCATTAGCATTATGTTCGTTTTGAGAATATTGATTGAAAATTGTATTGAACAGAAAGAAGCCTTGGAGAAATTCTGTTAGAAACAATTTAATTCTGGTCTTCCACTGACAACTGCTTTCCCTCTGGTTTACTCAGCTAATTCTTAACATAATAAAAAAACCCCTAGATCAGTGTAGCATGTAAAAAAAGGGCTTGTCAAGTTCAAAGTGTTTGTCTTTGCAGTTCCTTCAACCAAGAGACCTTTTTAATATTTTCAAATCACCATTTTTTTTCAAACCATGTCAACTCTGCTCTAATTCTTTATTAGTTAAGTACAATATTTGTGGGTTGGTTTTTTTTTTGGTGTGTTTTACTTTTTTCCTGAGATTGGTGTCATGTTAACCAGTTTACAGTAACCCAGATCCTTCAGTTGCTGTGATGGTAGCTCTGGGCTATTGTAGCAATTCTTTGGCTGAAGTTTCAGAGTCGACTTGAAAGACTAAGAAAATTTCAGTATTTTTATAATGTAAATGCAAAACGCTTGAGTAGAGAACTGACAGTGATGTTGGAGTCAGCCATGCTCTCATGTAGCTGCACATGTGGGAGTTTTGCTGATTTCGTTGCTGTTTACTTAGGAGATTTTCCAGCCTGTTAGCAGTTCTCAATTCAGTTAAGTCAACTAAGGGGAGATGATGTTATGTTGTCCTTTTGTATCCTTGAGCAATATTCTTAGGAGCTTGCATATTGCTATAATGTCCATTAAGTTTTAAATGCCCAGCGACTTTAAGTTGTCACTCCTGTGGGCTTGGAGTTTAAAATTTTTAGCTACCAGTTTCTTTGAATCATTTTTAATGTAGTCCGGGCTAAGGCTAAGGAGAAATGAGTATTTACAAAGTTGCATAATAGAAAAGGGAAAAAAAAAAAAGCGTATGTAATTAGATTTTGTTCAAAATATATTTTGTTCAAAATATATTTTTTCAATATGCTGTCCCATTTGGTAATAAAACTGTGTGGTGACTGCTGACTTATAGAAACTGTCTGGAAACGGGTTCTGTTGTAGAAACAAAGATCATATGAAAGGCCTCTCTTCCATAGTCTCAGTCCATAGTATGAGTGTTGTAGATCAGTTTCTTCTTATACCTACCCCATTCTCTTCCCATAGTCACACTTTTTTCCTGTATTCAATATTAACAAGGAAAAAGAGATTTAGACCATACCCCCACATGCAATGGGTATGCTGTTGCCATTTCAGCTGGGTCTGGACAGTTTCAGGCAGAGGCATGAGGGTGCATCTCCCTGATTTTAGAAAGCTGCTTCTGAGCTTGTCAGCTAAGTTTTGTTTAAAATCCCTAAAGTCCTGTGAGATTAATCCCTATACAGAATGATAACTTTCATGTGAACGCAGTGCAAGGTGTGTTATCTTTCCTGTTGGGTTGAGAAATTTTAGACCTCTCAGTGAGGCCTCTTTCTCTTTATGTAGAATCCAGCCACCGACTTCCAAACTGGTGAGTGTGCTTCCCACAGGCAGGTGCAGGCACAAAGTATGCAGGGCAGCGTGGCTGTTGACAGAGGCTGGGTTTGCTGTGCATCGTTTTCACCTAGCATTGATTTTTTTGAGGAGAAGGATGGTGCGGGGCTGAATTACAGAAGACAAAAGAGGATGAAAAACATCAGATGTATCCATACTTGAATAGACACTTGGACAAAAGCATCGGGACTAAAAGCATCTTAAAGTGTATGTGCTTGCTAAATATATAACTGTCTTCATAGATTCCCATGCTTTGCAAGGTCTTAATATGTGGGCTTTTCAGGGAGGGGAGTTACTGTTAAGTTTATGGTTATTCAAATCTGTCCTTATAACTGTGCTCTATTTAGTACCTACAAAATAAAGCTGTGACTAGGCAGGTAGATGTGGTATAGCAACAGTATTTAATTCTGGCTAGTACTATTTCACCATTATCATTATTATCATTATGAGACCACATAATGGTCTCATTTGTCTGTTGAATCAATGTGCAGCCTTATTCATGTTATGTTGATATTTTTGAGATAAGGCTTTTTTCTCTTTTTTTTTTTTTTTTCTTTTTAGCCCTTGCCCAGTGTAGTATGGACTCAAAATCATGGCTAGTGATTCAAGATATTATTGGACTTAGTCTTCTGAAGTTATGTTGTTATCAGTGGGGAGAATCTAGATGCTTAATACCTTACTTGGTAATCATAGCTTGTCATAAATCTGGTTTTTAAAGGAATAGTTTAGATTGACCAAGTTGGCCTACTTCACTTTGAAAAGAGCAGGTGTTTAAACACTTAGCTTGACAAAACAATTAGCAAACTTAGGACAGTAATTTACGAAGAGTCACAGGATATAGTCTAAAAGCTGCTTAAAGTTAAATGACTTACAATGAATGTGGAAGAAAGGAGAGTTCACTTTTGATGCTAGGATTTCTGTAATAATCAAGGCAAGCAGTTGTTTCTGTTTTCTACCAATGTATTAGAACAAAAGTACAGTCACTGATAAACATGACTGTAGATAAACTAGAGTAGTTTAAGGGTCTGACTTGCACGTTGTTTTTCATGAGGCTTTATAGGTGAATTGTGGTCTGCTGCGAATGGTTTCCTCTCATTGCTAAAGAGTACAGGAACTCTGGTCAGTTTTTCTGCATTAATACACTGTGTCCATTTATGTCTCTCTCTGACTTTGACTTTCTTGGATTTGCAAAACATGAGTATCTCTAAGTTGTGTAAACTTAATTCTTTTCAAACCTGCTCACATCTTGAAAATGATGCATCAAAAAAATGTGAAATAGTACAATAATCAACCAGAAAAAAAATGAAGATGATGTAATTCAAGAGAAATCATTTTGAGACAGCTTTACTTTGTCAAATCTTGTGCCAGTTTTTTTCCCAAATTTGTGGAAAGGTCTGAATCAGTTTTTGTCATGCCATCTAGTGGCAGTTTTACTTACATTCTTGTGTTTTAAATTCTTGGATTGACGTGTTCTCTGGAAAAGGTGCAATAAAAGTGTGTGGATTGCAGCATTAGCCAGCATTATGTACTGAGAGGCACGGTTGTTAAACTGTTTCTCTTGGTACTGGTGTAAATGTTAATATATTTCTTTTTCTGAGTATCTGGAAAAAAAAGCTGTGTTGCTTGTGGATTTAACTGCAGTTTGTATTTCCTGAAGATTTCTGCTGAATGTATGTGGCTGCTATAACAAGGATATACTGGAGCAGGACCTTTGGGACTTGCAGGATGGACCCAGGTCAGGTGAAGGAAATGAATGAAGGACTGGGTTAGTCTCTGTCAAGTCTCTCTAGCCATGTAAATAAAGGAAATTGTATTCCTACGCTAACACTGCTAAAGTGTAGAGGTCACAAATATGGCTGATTTAGTTGCATACAACTTAAGGCTTGAAGGAACTTGTGTGCAGTCTGTCATCTGTGCTAAGTAAAACTATTTAGCTTGAATTAAGTAATCTGCTTTGCTGTACACTGAAATGAACAAGCACCTCTGGAAATTGGTTATGGCATATCAGCTGGAAGTTGCAGTGTTGGGATGAGCAGGTGAAGGTGGGAGCTTTGCTAGGCTTTAAACAAACGTGCAAGAAAGTGTCCATGTTTTTGGGCTGCTTCTGTACTCTGAGGAATGGATAAACTTTATCAATCACTTGAAATTTTTTTTTTAAATTGACATAGTATATATTATATGCATACCTATACTTGTGTATATTATATACAGGTTGAAGTCTTCCAAGATGCTCTGTATTTTATGTAACACTGCACTCTTAATTTTTTTTTTGTCTTCTTGAACAGGCTAAATTTTTAAGTAAATTTTAAGAGACTACTGGAGAAAAGTAAATATGTTCTGAGTGCTTCTGAAACCTTTTATATCTTGGTAGGAACATGATGAATCCCAGAACCTGATTTGGGAGGAGCTGTTCTGGGTACTTCAATTGCAATCTTTTGCCTTACACTTTAGGATGATGTAACTTTTGTTGCTGTAATAGACATGGAATGGGGTAGAAAATGGCTGTGCTGCTCTTCTAGTGCCTTCAACTTTCTTCTACATATAAGGAATCTGAGAGTCTGTAGAACCAACTACAAACTTATGTGAGACAGTTAAGGAAATGAGAACAAGATGTCAAATCGAATGCCTTCTAATACCCATTTTGCAGTGGGAATGGGAAGGCATGGAAAACTTCAGGAAAACTATGCTTTATTGTTTTTTTTAGCATAGAAGAAGTCACCTTGAATTTTTATTATTTTTTCGCTCCCTTGAGTAATCTCTTGAGAGGCTGTGATTATTCCCTATGCTTTGGTATGTGGGAAAAAATACTAAGGATGTACTTTACTTTCTGTTCAGGATGTTTGTTCCTGTTGGTTTCTGTTCAGCTTTTCAAAACTTAGTTCAGCTCTCAGGCTTCATTTTATTGGCTTCTTCTAATTTGATTACTGTATTCTTCACAGGTCTTGTTCTGCCTACTGTAGTATTGTTGGCCAGTACATTTATCTTGAAAGAGAGCATTTGGGCAGTCTGTTAATAACATTTCTTTAAATACATTCGTGTTACTCCTTGGCAGTGGCAGGTGCAGGCAATAAGGAACATGCAATTGCACTAGTTGAAAACTGATGCAGTAGCATATTCTATATGTGAAGGATGATGAAAGTCCTGGTCTTTTGCAACAGTTTGTTTTTTCTTCTGAACGGAAATTTTTCCTCTGTTGAAAATACAAGTAAAGTAACACTTTCTGGAGGGTGGATCACAGTCACATGGTGTATTGCTGAATTTGTCCTGTGTCAGAGAAACAGTATCTAATGCACCATTACACTTTGATTATTTATCAGCTGCATCTTCTGGTGCATTTGCTGAGAAATGCAAAATTCATGAAGCATAGGTCTGTCTTACTGAATGTTAGCTTCAATCTCATGTTACCATGCTTAGGGTAAATACTGTTAAAACACTAATCCTCCACCTCGCTAACAATATTCCAAGTTGTATGCATTGTCTTAACTGAGTGGGCAGCCTTGAAGTAAGCTGCAGTTGGTGTTTTAGCAAGGCACTTAAGTTGTTTCTTTTATTAGTGTTGGTTTTGCTTTGAAAACTTTTTTGGAAGGTTTGATGCAAGCACTGTAGTGCTTGTGTCATTGGTGGTTACGTACCCTGAGAATGCTGCGTGAGRTTTTTATTATCTTACTCCTTTGCACACCAAGTCAGTGTTATTCCTGGGATATGTTAAAAATTGGAACAATCGGTTCCATCACACTTCCAGTTTTTCTGGTGGAAAAAGCAGAAAGGACAGTCATAAGTAGGAAATAGTTTCTGTCTGAAGAGTGACTGAGAAGGTAGCAGTCTTTGACTCGGCAAAGAGATGATTTGGATGATACAACAAACGTTTTCAAAATCTTAAGTGTCAAGGAAACAGCAAGTGGGAATTGACCCTTCACTACCTTTCAGTTGAAAAGCTAGGGACTGTTAAACAAAGTTAGCAGGAACCAGGTTCAACTAGAAATTATTATTTTGCACAAAATTTTACAAATGCTGAGATTCCTTACTAAGGTTGTGACCTCACACATAAAAAGGAGTCTGCATGGTATCAAGGGGAGACTGGATGAGTACTTGGAACAGAGATCTATTGAAAAATCTCCAGCTGGACAAACCACATCAAGGCCTGGGTTGCCAAAGGCTGGAAAGAGTGGGGTGGAGGGAAGGATGTAGGAGGGAGGGCTGTTTGCCCTGTTGTCTCTGCTACACATTTCTACAGACCAATTTTGGAAATTGGATACAGAAATAGATGACTCTTGACCTGAACCATTCTGACCATTTTTATGTTTGTGCATCTCTTCCTTTATTTTAACTTGAAATTTCCACCTAGGTGGAAAGAGGTTTGAATGTAGGTGGAAAGGGACATCCTCCAGATGTCTGGACCAAGCTGTTCACATAACTGCTACTAATGTGTGAGCTGGCTATATATGCACACTATCTATAATGCATCCTGGATGTAGTATATATACTCTGACCAACCTGCATATCAGCTATATGCTTAGAACGCTTCATTTTATTTTTTTTTTAATGTGTAGATATACTGGTCACCCAGTGCATCCTGGATACGTCAGATGTGCTGCACAAACTCCTGAGGCCTAAGTCTGTATTGCCTTCTGTGATTCATGTGTGGAAGTTTGGGAATCTGAAAAGGAAGAGGTCTTTGGTTTAACTTAATTGTAGTCTGATGAAGTAGGCCCATAGGAAATGTATCTGTTTGGGTAATAATTTGCACTGAAAGCATAACAAAAAGTCAGTAAACTGTGAATATTCTGATTATTACCGTATGTTGCAGAATTAAGTGCTCTCTGGTAATGGTAACTTTCTGCTGTGTCACAGAAAGAGTTCCAAAGCACATGCACATTTGGTTGAAACAGGTTTCTTTTCTTTTGCAGGAAAATTTTGAAGATGCCTTTGAGAACATCCCCGTGTAAGTAGAATTTTTTTTAAATGTGTATGTTTTTATTAAACCTATTTATACAGTGATGAAATACTGCATGCACACCATTCCAGGGAAGCATCATTTTATATGCATTGACTACATTCACATTTTCCAGAATAGTTAAGGTCTCCAAGAGCTGGGAAATAGAAGTGTAATTAGGTTGATGTATGTGATGAAGTATTTGTCAACAAAT
This sequence comes from Oceanodroma leucorhoa, assembly GCA_030449065.1. Lineage (NCBI taxonomy): Eukaryota > Metazoa > Chordata > Aves > Procellariiformes > Oceanodroma > Oceanodroma leucorhoa. Next base: position 2,639,943 of record JASVER010000052.1, read on the forward strand.
GTGAAAGTTGTAAAGAATTAAAAATAGCAAATTTAATACCTTTCAGTTACATACTCTAGACACTTCTGCATGGTGAAAAAATGATAGCTCAGCATTAGTGGAAAAACTTTGGATGACACATTATGCAAGACTATCTAAGCAAAATTTTCAAATGGAAGTTGCTATACCTCATAATCATAGAAACATAGAATGATTAAGGTTGGAAAAGACCTCTAAGATCATCAAGTCCAATCATCGACCCAACACCACCATGCCCACTAAACCATGTCCCAAAGTGCCACATCTACACGTTTTTTGAACACCTCCAGTGATGGTGACTCCACCACTTCCCTGGGCAGCCTGTTCCAATGCTTGACTACCCTTTCGGTGAAGAAATGTTTCCTAATATCCAATCTAAACCTCCCCTCGCTCAACTTGAGGCCATTTCCTCTTGTCCTATGGCTTGTTACTTGGGAGAAGAGACCAACACCCACCTCACTACAACCTCCTTTCAGGTAGTTGTAGAGAGCAATAAGGTCTCCCCTCAGCCACTCATAAGACCTGTGCTCCAGACCCTTCACCAGATTCGTTGCCCTTCTCTGAACATGCTCCAGCACCTCAATGTCCTGCTTGTAGTGAGGGGTCCAAAACTGGACACAGGATTCGAGGTGCGGCCTCACCAGTGCCGAGTACAGGGGCACAATCACCTCCCTACTCCTGCTGGCCACACTATTCCTGATACAGGCCGGGGTGCCGTTGGCCTTCTTGGCCACCTGGGCACACTGCCGGCTCATGTTCAGCCATCTGTCAGCCAGCACCCCCAGTACACATAGTGTACTGCTGCACACATATTTTTCCCTAATGAAGTGAGATATAGTCAGTTCTCTGGCATTAGATCTAATTCTGAAGCAACACCTTACTTAAACAGATGATGCTGTTCATCAGTGGTTTTAGTTTGTCTGTAGGATTTTATTGCATTTTTGTGCCACGAAGCACATGCGAAGGAGACTTCTGGTGATATCCTGATTGCTAAAACACTTCTAGACCCAGGAGCAGTAGCTTTGGACTGAATTTAGTTGCCAAAATTTCCATGGCCTTGGCAAATTATACTTCAAAGATTTGCCAGACCCTCTATTTGTATCATATCTAGAGTAGTAAGGTCTGCTCTACATATAAAACGGTAGCTGAAAAATGAAACGTGTCGCTTCCTGAGGCTCAAAAGGAAGGAAATAAGAGTATGATATATTCGTCTTGAGAACTTTTCATGTTAATGATTACGTTTTCTTCCTTTGACCCCCTAGCTGTTGCTGTATGATCAGATAACTTGTCTCTCTGGCCCTTGCTTCCCTCGGGAGAGGGGAAAAAAGTGACTCTGTAACATTTACTTTATGAAAATATTTATCCAACACTCATTCCTTCTATGAGAAGGTTGTTTTGTTGTTTTTATTGATATCTGAGGTGGGCATGGATGTTTATTATTGGCATGCAGAGCTTTGATTTGTTCTTCCTGAGTCTGTTCTGTGCTCATAGCTGTCGTATATAGCAGTGTAGAAGTAGAAGTTAGAGTGATGTTAGTTTATTCTGGCTGGTATCGCTTCTGTCTGTAATAACCATTATGTAGAAGAGTAAATGTGGGATGATGGAGAGAATATTAGTGGGACGGAAATCGTGTTGTTACTTAACGTCTCTAATGGAACAGTTGTCACTGTGGTTGCTGTCCTTGTCCACTGGCCAAACATAACTACACCTGTGCTGTTATATTGTTGACTCATTCTGATATATGTGTATTCTAAAACTAACTTCTCATTTGTTCAGGTTTCACAGCCTTTAGTTCAGTCTGTTTCAGTGACGTAGGACCACCCACAGTTCTTGTTCGGGTGGTCCTGCACAAGCCTAGGAGAAAGCACAGTGTGAGTAACTGCATCCGCTGAACTCTTACTCATCCCTGCACATGTCCTCATGACCTACTTGCCTCTCCTTTCACCCAGCTGCACCTGTGTCCTCCTTACTCCTGGGTGGTCAACAGGGAGCTTGCTTTTTCAAGCAAGCCAACAAAACAGAAAATTAAGTACCATACTGTAGCCTTTCTCTCAGTAGGTATCCTTCAGATATTTCTACACTATCTAGATATTTATGTTGTTTCTTGAGTCCACTGCTTCTCTGTCAAATTTGACTGATTGAAACTGGCCAATAGGTTAAAATATTAAGAGCATGGGGACACATGAGTGGACAGCGTAATTGTGTATGTTGTTTCCTGTGCAAATGAGGTTCATAGAGAGGCAGTTCAGTTTGTGAGTATTTGAGCAGTAAGAGTAGGATAATCTCAGCTGGAATACTTGCTGCTGATGACTTTCTCTGTGTTTAGACAATTAGCTACTCTGCAGTTGTGGAAATTGTATAGAAATGTGTGTATTATCTGGGCAGGATTCTTCACTTGATTAGACTCTCCTTTCTCAAATTCTTCATAAGGTACAGCTATTTAAAAAAAGTGCTTAAGAACTGAAAAAACCTTGGGACTTTTTGTGGAAGTCTTCAACCTTATCTTTCTTGAAACTCTTCTGTTGTAGTTTTCAGATGATGCTGGTAGTTTGCCTGAGGGGAAGGCTTTCCCAAATCTAGTGCCACACTAGTTATTCTTGACCTTGCCCTGTCCAGAATTAACGATAGGTTTTTTCTATTAATAATACAGTAGTAGAAAATTGGAAGCATTATTACATTGAAACAGTGAATTACCGGAGGTTCAGTCTTTTGGGCAGCTGTATCTGGTTTTGATTTTGCTGTTGATAAGGTTCATCTTAAAAGTTTCCCATGTATCATGTTTCAGTCTCTTTTATTTTGGATGGGAAAGTGGTATTGTTACAGCTCTGGGATGATGTGCCTGGCATTGGTTTGAGTGGCTTATTGCAGTTTGGTTATACCCACTTGAATTTGAGTAAAATGGACCTTTTTTTATAGAGAGTTGTGTCTACAAAGACTGTTGATGTTTACTTGTGAGATCAGAGCTGGTTCAAGTTCTGTCAGATCAACTTGTTGGTTTAGAGAATTTGGAAAGAATGTAGGAACCATGTCTTCATAGTATTTGATACACCACTCTGTAATTCTTTGTGTAAAATATGTATAGAGTAACACTGCTCTGTATATTTATCCGGTAAATGCTAGCAAATGATTTTGCTAATCTAACTTGGCTTTAACTGGCTTTATTGCCTAAACATTATTGCTTAAGCGTAGATACCAAGTTGTGCAGGTTAGATGTTAAAAGGGCAATGAGTTATCTTAGTAGGGTAAAATCCTTCCCTAAATCTCTAGTGCTGGCTGTCATATCTGAGGGCATGTCCAGGAGGAAACCAGTCTTTGCTCCGATGGTCTAAATGGATTAGATTCTTTATCTAGACTCTTTTGTGATCTTCTACTCATGGTGGCTACTGTAGGTATACACAGCAGCTCGAAAACAGTTTTTATAATGAGCCCAAAATACTTGTTTTGTAGAAATGTGGAAGAACCATTAAATAGAGTTCCAGCTGTAAATGCAGTTCTTTACTCACTGGTGCTAAAGCCAAAGAAAGGCTATTACAGTAAGTTAGTCTGCCATTTTGCTTAAAGCAAGCAGTAGCATTTCACCTAGTATCTTCTCTGACAAAGAGAGGTACTAAGTTTTCAAAGTACTGGCTTGGCGGTGACTTTTGATACAGCATCTTCAGCCTTACAAAGAGGATAGGAGGGGTATATGTGAAAGTAAATTTGCCATTACATGACTGTGTTAACTCAGAACTGGTTTCAGATTGGCATATTCTGTTGTAAAAGGAACCGAGTAACTGGAGACAAATGGTTCTTTCTGTTTTGGAAATTCAAGCCTCTGCTCAGAAGTTTTGTGGTGGTGAGCTACTTTTTACCAAATATTTCCCATGTTTCTACTGGAATGTCTGCTTACTTCTAAGTTTTGAGCAAATCTGTTTCGCAAGATGACCTAATGCTGTTACCTGCCAAGCATCTACAGGTTCAAAAACATACATGGATGGAACAGATTTATGTGTGTTTTGTTCTTTTATTTAATTCTTGCTAAAAATACTTCATCAGTACCTGAATCTTACTGTGGAAAAACTGAGCTTTAATTTCAATCTTACTGAACAAGATAATTCTTAACTTCTGTGACTTTTTTTTTCCTATATATTTCTGCTACCTTAATTTTTGCCCAAATTATTTAGAAATTCTTTGTGGAATGCAGAGATCTGTTTTCCGTTGCCAGAATATAATTTTGTAAGCTATCTCTTCTTTGTTTTTACAAGAAGATGATTAAAAGAGATTTGAGTTCTCAGCAATTTCTAACCATTGCCATGTTATGACTAGCGTGTACTGACCTTGTCACTGCTATTTTGATTTCTGTATGTATTTTATCCTCTGAACTTCTTAATTTATTAGGAACTTGTATGAAATGTTAATTGTATTTGGATTTCCTCCCATCTCATTTTACTTACTGTTCCTTAAAATGTCATCTGTATGTGACAGGAATAAGTTACCATCAAGTTACTATGCTTTTCCATGGTATTGTTTGGCCTGCAGTCTTTTTCTTTGAGGTAAAGGCAAGACAGTGTTTTCAATTACCACCCCATTATCAGAGGCTTATGCAAATGAGTAACAACATTTAGAGTAACTGTATTATGGTAGCTGCCTGGGTATGTTTATAGAAGATGCTTTGTATTTGTCTTTGGGAAGAAACATAGTAGTCTGCCTAACTGCTGCAAATAGTTCATATGCAGAGGAAGTCTTCATGTTGCACTATTTGTATAGAAATTTCTCACACCAGACCCTGAGTTCCGGCATCAGTGGAAAAATAGTGAGATCTCATTTAAACACTTTTAAAAAACGAAATAGTGAAAAGGTGGAAGCTAGAATTCTGTAGAAAAGCAGACAGGTGATTTTTGACGAATAATGGAATTCTTAGGGATTTTCTGTCTTTATGAATTTCAGCAGAAAGAGGCATATTTCATTGCTATGTTATCATTCCTCTTTTGCCTTTCCTTTTCCTACCCAAAGCTTGATACTGTTAATCCTTGATCCTACCAAAGCAGCTCTGTGTGGTATTACTGGGGTGATAGATTAAGGACCAGAAGTGTTTAAGGAAGTTAGAGCAGGTTATCCTTGTAATCTCAGAAGTGTAGTTAAGATTTCAGTTATACCTGCGCATGTGTGTGTTTTGTCAGTGAATGAAATTGAACAGCTGAGGAAATGGCCCTAAATTCAAATTTTAATTCAGGGAGCCAAAAACTTGTAAGAACGGTGCTTGTCTCTGTAATTTTGAACTTAAATTCTGACATTGTCTTAAGATGGTGAGAAACAGATGTGACAATTTAAATGATCAAAGTTTTATTTTCTTATGTTTGGTCCTCAGGATCAAGGGAAAAAAAAGTCCAGTAAAGGTGATTTTTGTATCCAGTAAATAGTATTTTCATAGCTACATAAATATGACACAGTAGCTACTTTATATTGTCAGTCTTAAGATTTGGAACAGCAGTACTGAGACACCACCCTAATCTCACTAATCCTTCTCTACCCCAAACAGTTCTTGGATATAAATTGTTTAAGTTTGAGGGGTTTTGAGTGCGCAATAATTATGTCGTTCCTAACTCTTCCATATATATTGCAACTACACCTTTTGCCTCTGGTCTAAGATTTCTCTGTGTGCTTATATTTGAGTAGAAGTCTTCAGGCCACGTTGTGCATATTTTTATATTGGTATCTTCTGTTGACTTTGAAATGTGCAATTCCACCTGTGTCCATAGCTTCTTAGAAAACAAGGAGGGGAAGAGATGGGAGAGGGGTCAGAAAAAAAAAAAAAACAAACAAAACATCTGAGGGACATGCTACATAGAACTGCCGAAAACTCTCTTCATCACTATGCTACTCTCTTGCAAGGTTTCACTGAAAGGCTCCTGCACAGAAAGATACCACAGCCTGTTTTTCTGTGATCTAGTGTTTGCCAAAAGAAGTTTGTCTTAACTGAGCCTAAATATTTGGGTTGCTGCTTGTGGCTTGCTCTTCCATGAAAAATAAATTAACACTGTGGCAGTAAACTCATATAATATTTTTGGGGTGGGGGTTCCTGGAGACTTCTGGAGTCTATTAATTATCATGTTGGAATCTCAATGTTGTGCTGGAACGCATGATCTACTGATCACGTCTGTGTTTTCTTTCTTTAAATTTCTTTCGGGAAATTAATGTTTATCCTGTGCTTTAATGAGTACTGCATAATGCTATTTGCAGTCATGTAACTCAAGCATTGCCCTCTCTGAATAACTTCAGAGACTTTGAAAGAGATGTAGACTTTTAATGTTTTGGATTGATGGTACAATCTTTAAGTCATTAGTGCTTTAGATAAGAAAATGAAAAGATGAGCTCTAACTCATAGATGAAAAAAATAAAAGCTCGTAGGCTATGACTCACTCGGATATTGAGAAGGAGGATTGTTTTTAGGGAAAAAGGATTGAAAGCCAGATTTGGTACATTCTTTATTTTAAACTACCAAACAAACAAAACCCTCTCTGGTCTTTATTAGTGTCATGTTTTGGTTGTTTTGTTGATCTGTTTTCTGTCTCGTCCCCCTGTTCCCCCCCCCCCCCCCCCCCCCCCCCCCCCCCCCCCCAGTGGTTTAAAACCGTCTCAGAGCATTTTGGGAAACAATCTTGAGTGGAAGGTGGCTTGAGTGTGTATTAGTGGGTTTTTCTTTAAGACAGTCTCCAGGGAATATCTTTTGAACATGTGTTGATCTGTGCAGAAGGAAAGCTTTGCTTTTCTCAATTTTGTGGAAATGTGCTCCTGACTCTTTCTCAGATTTTACTGGGAAATACTTTCTGAGGCCTCAAGTGTGGACTGTCTGCAACTTAATGCTTTGAGTTAAAGGCAGAACATTGTATGTTTCATGTGTGAACTGAGTCGATTTTTATGTGACTGCTCAACCTTGATTAAGAACTGGTTTACCTTTCATGTGCAATCAAGATGAGAGAAATCCTGGCACTTTGACTCTCCCTGCCCTAAATAATGTTAATGTAAGTGGCAATACATGTAAGCACTGCTTCCAAGTCATGTGGTGGAGATCTCTGATATCTCTGAACTACTTGGTCTTTAACACTATCAGGCACAATTTCAGGGAAGAGATAGAAACATCTTGATTTTAAAGGTGCTATTGTCCATAAGTTACAGCTGTCCATCTCATCTCTGTCCTGCAAAGCCTGGCTTACCTGATCATAGCCCTTGGTTTCTTCAGGTGTTTTAGGAAATACTGTGCAACTCTTTCCTAGTACGTTGCATTCTTTCTTGTATTTTCTAAAGTAAATTGTTTCAATAGATTCGTTTGAAATATTTTATTACTTAGCACCCATCTAAAATGAGTAAATGCAAATCTATAGTTTCCTGCCTTGTGTTTTAAAGGCTTTCTTTGAGCCATTTTTGTGAGTAAATCTCAGTTCATGACAGTAAACACAGCTAGGAATAGGTACTATTAGCCCAGGTGGTGCAGCTTTAAAGAAGACTTTTTGAAGGTAACGGTGGAAGACATAGTTTAATTTTCTACTGCTTAGCTCCCATGTGCTGAGCTTTCCCATATCTTACCTGAAGAGATTAGACCAAAGGGATGAAACTATCTCTGTTGCAGCTGTTTTGCTTCTGACTCCTACTTTCTCCTATTGCTGCTGATATTCATGAAGATAACTGTTTATTAGCTGCCTCTCTGTGCTATTGAGTTATTTTGGTCAGGGGACTCTAGCTAAAAATTTCGATTTCTGGGGAAAAAATATAGGGTTAATTAAAAAAAACTATGTTGATTTGAGTACTGTCAAATAATGAAAATCAAACATGATCTAGTTTTCTTCAGTGCTGCTTGCTACCAACTCTTGTATGTTTGATCTGTTTTTACTGCAGTTGCATTAGTATACTTTTCCTTTTCTGTCTGACTTTAATTGTAGCATCTTTTTTTTTTTTTGATGCAGGAAATGCTGAGGTAACTCCCTTTTTGCCTTTAAATATAAATCACTTTGCATTCCTTGTGTCTCCATTTTCTCCTTGCAGTTAGGAGTGATGGATTAGAACTAGGCTGCAGCACAGACTGGGAAAATCTCCCAGCATCCTCTTCCTGCAGAGGCATCAGCTTCCAGCATTGACTGTAGCTGCTGCCACTCTGACATTTCTTTTGAATTCGGCTATGGAGAGTGCCTGTGATGCCAGCTGCTGGCTTGTGAACTTTTATCCTTTTTTTCTTTTTGCTTGCTAACTCATTAATGAAACCTTATGGATATTGAGAAATAAAACAGAATCAGTTTTCTCCTTTATCTTTTTCTTCTGAGGGTTTTTTTGTGTGTGCGGTGGAAAAAGAACAGAGTGAAAGAAGCAGCACTTATTTTTGCATAAGGACTTTATTTACATACCTGAAGTTAACTGAATTAATCCTGTAAGTATATTATCTCTGCCTACTAGTCCCTGAAATCATGAACGTGGTAGTCAGATATGTGGGGTTTTATCTGTGAAAATTTACTTTGGCAGTTATATTGAACACTTAAACTACAAAAATTTTTTTTAGATGGATTTCCTTGAAGAGGAGGGAAAAATTACATATTCACAGTGGGTTTATGAAGTAACTGTTTTTCCTCTGCACTTTGCAGTGGTGAACAATGCTTTTAAAGAGCAGAAGCTTCTCTGCTGATGTCAGTGCTTAATCAGCCCTGATAATGTAGGTTGTAGAACACTGCAAGGTGTGTATTTTGGGGTGCCATTCTTTAAAATGTGGTAATTTAAGGACAGCATCAGACTTGTAGTTATTTTCTCCATTTATAGAGTATGTCTTTTACTTTTGGAAGCTGTGCTGACTTAACCATTTGAGGTTATGTAATTTTTGACTTAAATATGAATAATTTATTTCATGGGATGCAGTTCTATGCTAAGTACTAAATGTTAAGTATAATACAGTGTGTCCTTAGAGATATTAGTAATTTAAGGTCTCCAACATTAGCTATAAGTTCACTGTGTAATAAATTCCAGTAAATTGGTTTGAAGTTTAGGAAGAGTGTCTTACTAGGACCACACTGTCCTAATTGTCTCTTTGGATCTGAGCCAATATTTGTGTGACGCAGTGTTAGTCCCATAAACATCTGGCCTGATCTGGTGTCCTACTTTCTGCATGATTTATTTCTTGTTTTTTCCATAGCAGGGTAAGTGGAATTTTTATTCATTTTGTGTAAAAACTGTCAGTAAGCTGTCATTATTATTTATATATGCTAGCTCTTTCAGGAGGATCTTCTTTAACCTATTTTCTTGCCAGCATGTCATATTTAGACCTATTTTCTAGGGAAACGTTGAACAGATTATATTTTTTTTTGGTGAACCTCTATTTATCTATATCTACATACTATATATTAAGTTTTGGCAGTATCGATCTCTGGCATATTCAGGTGGTCATTTTTCTACACAGTATTGCCTCTATTGACCTCAGCTGGATCATTTGATATAAAGTATTAGTCTGAGAAGGGGTATTCAAACATAGTAAATTTTCAGTTTACTTGCAAAGATCTCATGTTAAAACATACGTCTAAAAATACTGTTGAACCACTGAGTTCTATTAATAAATCTGATAACAACCTTTTATAGTGCTGTGCATTTCCATTAGTGTCCAGCAGAACAGCGTAAAGCAGATTTTTCTCTTACCTGCAAACTGACGCTGCTTTGTTTTTTCTTTCCCCTCTGTCAAACTGCGGTCACTTCTAAGTACCCGTGATCTGATTGTTTTGCTGACTGTTTTTAGGATTACATATATTTTGCAGTGCTGTGTCAAATTCTTGCTGGAGTAGCTTGATACGTTTGAGTAGGATTATTTCACAATCATTTTAGTGATCAGATAAACTGTATGTGCATATTCAGGTAGGTAAATGGCAACCCAAGTAGTTGTCATGTGTCTTGCTCCCACAATATGCCTGATTCATCGCGGAAAATTTGTGTCTTGCTTACTGTGCATGTGCAGTGCAATTCGCTGTTGAACTTAAAGAACTTGGTGTCAGATAAAGCTGCTGATGTTTCTTTTTCCCCTCAGGCTGTAAAAGCACCTGACTTGCAATAAATTGATTATTGGCTTACTAAATTTCATTGATGGTCAGACCAAAACTGAAACATTTGTGAATGCGCATGTTTCTTTTCTTAAAAAAAAAAAAAAAAAAAAAAAAGTGGCTAGAAATGTAGCCTGTCTTTTTGTGTTTTTCAAACGGGCAGACGGTGATGTTGGCAATGGTGGGTGCTGGTCAGCCAGTACCATGAGTTTAGTCTTGGCACTATTTCCTGCGGCACCTGAGACTGAAGCAGATGATCAACTTTGCCTTGGTTTTCTTCCTTGGTGCTTATTCAGTTGCTTTGTTGCATCTGTAGAGTAGTAATAATATGTGAGGATACAGCAATCAGTATCTTCTGGTGGTGTTCAGATACTGCATTGATAATAAATATTTAGATGAGCAAACTCCACATTTTCAATAGGACAGACCATCAGGAAAGTTCCTTTATCTCATCACCCCTCCCTGCCCCCTCAGTCACGGGCATAAAGTAACTGTTTGGAAGCAAAACCTCTTGATCACTTTCTTGTATCCCATTACCAGATTCTCATGAAGTAGCACTGTAGGCTGGGCCGCTTTCTAACTGGAACAAAGACAGTCCTGTGCATGCCCCCGAAGTTCGAGATCACAACTAAGACTCACATGCAGAATGTAAAGCAAAGGAACCTTGTCGGTCTCCTGACAGGTGGTTGACCGACATTTAAAGTTTAAGGTCAGATGATACTTTCAAGAAGGATTTTTTGTTTGTATATAAAGGTTTTGGTGTGTTTGAGGTTTTTTTTAATGCATTTTATTCATAATGCATTTTATTCATATTCATACTTATTTGTAGTACAAATGTTTCTACTGCTGTGAGCAGTAATAATTCCTAAAATAAGACAGTTGTCTCCTGTAGCTAAATATGTATCTGTGAAGTTTAGAAAAGCTAAAATTAGAACTTGCTTTTCTAAAAAGGAAGAGAGGGCAAACACCCGTCCTAAAATACCAGCAGCTCCTCCCCGCCCCAGCTTCTGGTCTGTGAGGAACAGAGCTTTATCTGCCTTCTGTCTGCCTCGTCGTTAGATTACATGTGTCTGGTAAGGTATAACGATTGATCAACTAAAATGCTCTTTTAGTGAAATTCCAGTAGTCTATGAAAAACTGTCAGTTTGAACTTTTTTTGGCAATGCTAAGATAGAGATAAAAACTGTAAAGTCACTCTCAGCTCATTTTCATGCATATCACTTTTTAATAATTGTTGATTTTCAACAGGGACAGCTACCTCTTTTTTTTTCTCACTCAGTTACCTCTTCCCTTCTTACTGTCTCTGTTTTTCTCAGAGCTCCAACTCCTTTTCTGTAGCTGTTCCTTTTGAAAAATACAGAAGTACAGTTTTTGATGCTTTGTCTTTATTTTATTATGTATACAAATGTATATTATCAGCTAGCTACTGTTTCTTCTTTTCGCTCTGCATCAGCATTTCTGCCACAGCTTTAAGATGAGGGAGAAGAATTTAATTTAAAACAAAAACCAAAACAAAACAACCAACAATAAACAAAAACCCCAAAACAACCAAACAAAAAACCCAACTCTGTTAAAGAAAAGGAAGGTGCCTTAGTGGTGAGATTGCTTGATCATGCAAAAGATAGTATAGGCAGATCCCTTAGTATTGTGACAATCCAGGGATTCACTGATACAGGTTTACAAATAACTGGCTAAATGCTACTATCTCATAGTCAAGTAGCATTGAGGAGGAATGTGCAACCTCACTGAACTTAATTGCCTCATAGCTTGGTGTTTCCATCCTCTGCTGTTACCAGTTCTGTGGGTGGATAAATGTCTCCAAAATTCAAGTGAAAGCTAGTACCCAGGAAGGGCTTGCATAAGAACAGCGCTGCTTGCCTCTGTCTGCTACAGAACGTCATTTTAAATACAGCATGCAAGAAAGTCCCAAGGGATAAAAAAGTGAAAATAAGTGCGTTACCCTAATTATTTGCCAAAATACCAGGCTGTATAAACGAATATCATTTAAACTAAATGACCATTGTTAGGGGGTGTGTGTCTGTTGTGTGTTTTCAGGTGGGTTTTTTTGATTCTTTTTGTTTATTCATTTTTAAGAAACAGCCTGCTGTTGAATGGATTGTAATATAGTAAGCTTTTAGAGTAATTTCTGCCTGTTTGCAAATTTGGCTAGCACAGCACCGGATAGTTTTGCTGCCAGTTGGGTTTCCTTAAATGAATATTTAGCACACAGACTACAGCATGCGTTGGTGAAGTTCTGAAACAGTGAAGACACAACGCCTTCAAAGGAATAAAGTCTGTCTTGCATCAGCATGAAATTTTTTTCAATGCTTCCTATAAGCTGATAACATTTCCATTGAATATGTAAACTACAAAATTTTATTTATCTAAAATTCATGCATCTCAAAAAGGGATGTGTGCGTAATGAATGCACAATTTGCTGTGGAGGTAAACTATGACTAGTGGATTTACTGTATGGGTAAAAAAAGTTAGCATTTGCTATACTGATCAGACAGCTCTAGTTTGTAGACTTTCTATATTAATGATAATAGCCTAGGATAGGAAGTGATTTATGTAAGTTGGAAATAATTTCAAACCTCTAGCCTTACGGCTTAATTTTTTTGTTGTGTGATTGTAAGTCTGGGTTTTAGATGAAATGGTAAAACAGTTTGCAAGAAGTTTTCTGTTTACGATAGAAAAAAACGTTGATTGTATGGTCTTATATCTTTCCCTCATTATTTTTAAGCTAACACATTGGGTTAAGAATCCTTTTTGTTCATAAACTGCAAGTGATTTAAAAATATAAAAATACTGTGATCCCTCTAAAGTAAAGGATTTAGCATGCTTTAATTTGCAGGAGACATCTAAATGTGAGAAAGGTTACTCAGTTTGATTCCACCTTTCTGAATTGTTCTCCAGGTGGGAGGAGTGCATAGCATGCATACAGATAGAAGAAGAAAATCCAGCCTCATGTAGGATTGCCTGATGCACCTTGCTTTTTTCAGAGCTTGAGTCCTGTACCTAGCCAGCAAGATACTGAAAGACATGTGGCAGCACTAGCCATAGTGTGGGGGTGAGGGGTGTGTGCAGATTCTTACTCAGGTCAGTAGTCCTCAGAGAGAATGATACATGCTCTGCTTTCGTGAAGGTTCCTTGATACAGAAATTGTTCCTGAAAGTGGTGCATCTCTGCTTGTATTTATTTTAAAACAAAACAACACCAAACCAAACAGAAGTCCCACACTTGTGAGTTTTAGGAGTAGTCCCTTGTAATAAGAAAATCGAACTTAACTAGAAAGCTACTCTCTCTGCTTTCATGAACATTTTGTACTATTCACTGTGTGTAAGTCTGTGGATTGTGCTACCAAAGGCCATGTAAGCCTTCAGCCACCTTTCACTGAACTATCCTCAACGTAAAATATAGACCTAACAGAATATGTCAGTAGGATTTGGCAATAAGCTTATTTTATGTTAGCCTTCGCTTCATGTCATAGAACCGTTGGTTGGTATTTCTAATGAGGAGTGGTGCCACCTGCTACTCTGTGGTAGCTACGTAGTACTCCTACAAAGCGTCCTACAAGAACAGCCTGAGAACAATACATTTTAATGCTGTTTTGTCATCATTAACTTCGCAGTAAATACTCTAGCAAATGCCTGCATATATGTTACTCAGGAAGAGTGCTACAGATAGTAGTTTCTTGCTGCCCTACCTGTTGATAACTGTGGTTGACACCCAGAATGCTTTTCATTTGAGTTTAAGCAAGCAAATGCCTCTAAAAGATTATTCTTCTGATGAAGCCTCTGTAAGTGTTAAGGGTCACTTTTCTGCTGAAGTATTTATTTCCTGGGAAAGTATTCCCTTAGATGTAATGCATCTTGTCTTCTTCATCCTTATCATCAAAATAGCATCCTCTCTGTATACCCCCAATTTTTAAAAGACCTTATTTTCACTCCTTTTGTTTGTGTCAGATGTGCATCTTAACGTGGGTATCTTAAAACTAAATTGTTATTGCTAGTTTCACATTTTTGTGGTTTTTTTTCCTCGAAGTTTTGCTTTGCTACCACTAATAACTTCAAATATTTTCAGTAACTTAGCCCAGTGAGACTTCTGTTAGTGAGAACAGTAGCTGTACAAAACCAAGTCTCTGGCAATTAAATGTTGTTTATCAAATGAGACTGATTATTTTGGCTGTGTTGTAAAAGTGCCAACAAATGGTTTTATAAGTTCAAAAACTAAATTCTGCAATCCCTATTCCTGCAAAGTACTGCTTGCACATTTAAGTCCAGCTAATGTTAATAAAGTGATGTGGAACTCAGTCCTAAATATATGAATTAAAATGTGGAAAATATAGTTAGATTAAAGGTAAACTGTTCTGTAATTCTCCTGTTTCTAGCTCCTGAATCCCCTTTCAAGAGAAGAGTTGGTTGATCATTGCACCAGCGGTGATTGTATTAAAAGCTGACTAAATCTCCTGCAGACACAAAGACAGCATGTACCAAGTTAGTAGTTAACTTCAGCTATATAACTGCCTTTCAGGAATGCACTTACACTGACCCCTGGTGTGGACAGATAGGTGTCATTGCTGAACTCATTACACGTTTAAATAACCTTCTTTTAAATACTAGAGCAATGACTTTTTTCATTTGTTTTAGGCTAGTAGTTATGCTCTCTTTTTAATTAATCTGTAGGTAAAAAAGGAAAGTGGCTTAATAAGCTGTAAACTGTTTTGACATTTTAAATTAGTAATGCTCTGGCTTTGTGTACATCCTGAGGATTGTCATCCTAATAGTGAGTATTCCAATACATCTCAGGGTTTTCAAGTCAGTATTCTTATTCTTTGTTTCTGTTAAGAACCTACTTAAAGCTGCTAATAGCTTCCTTATGGACAGTATATTACCACTGTATTGGAACAGTTTCAGGAGTAGCTCAGCACCAAGCCCAAGATACATAAGCTGTTGCTGGAATTCAAAACATTTATTCTTTTCTCATAAAAGAACTTTGAAATAGTAGTGAGAAGATAAGTTAAAAAAATTCCTGTGTGTTAGGAAAAGGTATCCTTAAGGTACCTAAACTGTAACACAGTGGTGTTTTATTCTCCTTGTAATATGACATTGTTCTCTTTGTGTAACACCCAATATAGCACATTTTTTCTTTTCCTTTTTTCACTTAGAAGTGAACTGTATTCACTGAATGTAAAATCCACAGTAATTTCACTGAAGTAGTATTAATTTAGTCTATTCCAGGATAAATTAAAGCATATGCTTAACTGAGGTGATAAAATATGATAAGTTTCTGTCAGTTCTAGGAAACTGTGTGTGGAGGTAGGGAAAAAAATGAGTTTGCCAAAATAAGACTGAGTCAGAATGAGAAGAAGATGAGTCAGAGTGTGAGTCAGCATTGCTCACTGAACTGTTTATCAGTCTGCTAACTTGCTGTAGAAATTGGTTTGTGATGTTTTAGGAGGAGGAAATGTGCTTTTTCTGAGCCTCTGCATAGAAATGTTCCTTGTCTACCAGAGAAGATAGCCAAGTTGCTTCTGAGTCAGTATGCTCCTTTCTTCTGACTGTTCTGGTGTCAAGTTATGAATCTGAGTTGGAGTGATTCCTTCTGGTTATGTTCCTCTGCTGCAGGATGTAGGAAAACAGTAGAAAATATATGTGAAAAGTAATTAAACAGGAGTGAGACTCTTTGGTAGAGGAGATGATTCGCTTATCAGAAATAAAAGTCTGAGAAAACTGGCTTCCCAAGTTTTACATCTGAAGTGGCAGAATAATTCCATAAGCTTGCTTGATGTCAGGAACAGTAAATGTATTGACGCAAGGAATACTGTTTGCATTGTCTGCAGGCTTTGGTCACACATAAAGGCAGCAGTGCGGGAACTAGTCTGTAACACAGGAAAAGAACATGACAGCAATGTGCTGGAGAGATCTGCTGCTTACCCATTTAATAGGAAAAGGTAGGTTTGACAGGGTGCCAGGGGTCTGTTGTTTTAAGGGACCTTATTTATGGAATCATTTTGCAAATATTGATATGTGCCCTGGTGATGCTAGAGTTGGTGGTATGATGGCGTATGGGAGCCTGATAGCTAATGGTCCTCTCTGAAAACAGCTAAAAAGCCAGCATGTCCATGGCTGTGTTACACAAAATAAAGATTAGATTTTCCTTCCAAAGGAAGTTCCAGCAGTTGCTGATCGCAGGGTAGGAAGTATGTAGATTTACAGCATACAAATACAGAAGATGGGTTTCTTTTCACTATGATGAGGCCTAGTGAAGCAGTGGAAATAAGACATTGCCCTTACATCTTGATCCTTGCATTCAGAAAAATGGTACAGCAGTGGGGTACTGTAATACTTTATTTATTTGCTGTTACTTTTCACATGAACTGGTAGGAAACTTTCTTATTCTTTCTAGGCTGAACCCAAGTATTTTACAACTAAGTGAATAAAGTAGTGATCAGTTGTTAAATTACCTGCTGTTATGAATGATCCACTTTCCTTCAGATTCTTTTATGAACTATGTGATTATACATCTCTCGCTTGTGGTTCTCTTCCCTGTCTTACTTCAGATGATTGTTCATAGTTTCTCCATACTGTGTGGCAGGTCATCGCCTCGTGTTGCGTTTTTCTGTTCCAATAGTTCACAGGGTTCTTGGCCCACCAGTTAGCAAGCATGCTGTGAGGGGGGGTGGGGGGACACCAGAAGGTCCATCTGTCCTCTGCAATTTTGAAGATTCACACATACACATACACACTTAATATGGCCACTGGGATTTGTATTGGAAGACACCTGGAACAGGGCACTGCTTCAGTGCTAGCCACAAAATAGTTGTGGTGCAAAGTATGAGAGAGTAAAAACTTTGATTACTGGATTTTTTTAAGACAATCACTGCAAATTCGGTAATTAAAAGAGAAAGTCCTTCCCCTCCCCTTTTCCCTTCTTGAGAAATTATTTGAAAGCAACTAACCATTTTTCCTAGCATGAAAGGCAGAGCAAATGGAATGTGTAATCTAACCAGGCATGGACTGAGTGAAATGTAGTTTCCTAAAAAGCAATGAGGATATAGAAGCATGGGAACACACAGTGGTCATAATGGCATGTTATGGAGGGACTAACTCAGGTCCTTGCTTGTGTACCAGGAGAAAAACCCTGCCTCTAAATCCAGCTAAAAATTAGTTCTTTGAAAATGATTTGTTAGCAGATGGTATTCATGGAATCAGCTAATAAAATCGAGTGTTTTACAAAACTTTCAGTCATTATAAGGGAGTCTTTTTTTTTTTTTTTTTTTTTTTYYTTWACATTGTTCTTTGGAAGGCATACTATTTAAGACATATGAAGAGGACATGTAAACACGTACATTTCTCTACTGCTTGTATAGATATTTTAATTTGGACAGTTTTGTTTACATATTCAGAGTCTGAATGCACTAAAATACAATTGGTTTTTTCATATTTGTTTTGACAAACATTTTAATTCTGCTTTACTGAGTAGGAATGTAGGATCTTAAGCGTACTTATTTCTGATGATTGTTGTTTATGTGAAACCTTTAACCAGTTGAGCAGACTTAGTGTAAAGTGCTAAATCCATTCTTTTGCCAAATAGGCAGGATGCTTTGTAATCTAGAGTCTGTGGTTCTCTTGATCCAGGCTCTGGAAAGAACTTTACTTTGGGAGTATGAAGAGGTGTTACAGGCTGAGGCTTTGGCAGGTATCCAAACTAAATGCTTAGACAGGTTATTTTATTGTCTGGATTTAGAAGCTAGAATGTGCACAATACAAAATGAGTTTGTGGTTGGCCTTGATAGGTTRTTTGGTTTTTTTTTTTCCCTGAAGTATAGAAGGTGTGAATTTGCTACGTGAGGAGATAGAGATATTCTGTGTCTCCTACATGGCTTTCTTGGTCTCTAGGTTCATTTTTCAGGAAGGAATGGTGGAAGGTGTGTCTGTGTTAGTATTGTAAGGCAATTTGCATTTTCGCCTGTAAATCTATGCAAGGTGTAAACAGTAAGTGATGATTTGCATTTACAATTTAATGTCTGGTGTTCTAATTTTTCAAAGATTGTTCAAGTTAGATCTGAGAATTGCAAAGTCCCCTGTTAATTTCAGTGCAAGTAGCATCATAAAGATAAAAAGCTGTGTCTGCTGAAACATGAAGAAACTTCTTAAACTCTATGTGACCAATTGAAAAGCAGCAAATTGCTGCTTTCTGATAAAAATTCATATGCTTGATACACCGCTTTCCTTTTCCCCTCATCGAGGAGCCAAATGGAAAGAATTAATTGGGGTGTTTGAGAGACAGAGAAGAAAGTTAAAAATCAAAGAGATTAAGCAAACTGTATTAAAAGGGGAAACAAAAAAAATGTGCATGATCCTGTTGAATTCATAGTGAAAATGGTGTCTCATTTTGTAACCATCTTGGAACGATGCTACTATTCTTTTTTTCCTCCTCTCTTGATTTTTCGTTGAGAGGTGTATTTCAGAAACTTTTGACATAGTATGTGCAGTGGGGGAAATTTGAAAAATAAACTTACGGATTTACTCAGATGTACTTCTGTCATTGAGTAGCCTTGATTATCCACTATCTTGCAAAGATGAATCACACAAGCTTATATATCAAAAGATATAGGACTTTGAAAATGGGACCAAAAAAACCCCTAACACTTGCATACCATATGACATCATGCTTAATATATAAACAGGGGGAGAGGGCTGGGGAGCAGCGATTGCTGCTCGGGGACTGGCTAGGCATTGGTCCGCGGGTGGTGAGCAGTTGCATCATGCATTACTTGCTTTGTATATTTTTTTATTATTATTATTGTTGTTGTTATTATTATTATTATTACTACTACTACTACTACTACTATTATTACTATTTTATTTCAATTATTAAACTGTCTTTATCTCAACCCACAAGTTTTCTCACTTTTACCCTCCCGATTCTCTCCCCCATCCCATGGGAGGTAGAGGGAATGCGCGAGTGACTGTGTGGTATTTAGTTGCTGGCTGAGGTTAAATCACGACACCAGTGTAGTCTGGATTATAAATTGTACCTTTATGTTCTACATTTTCCAGTGCAGTCTAGGGTATAAAGAATGGTATATAAACAACAACAAAATGCTGACTTTTTTTTGTCTCCCTGCAGCAGGAGAAAGGATACTGCTATTGCTTTATCTGAAGGATTTTTATTTGTTATTGGGGCTTGTGTACTTATACATAGACCTAAGGAAACATGCTATACAGTAACTTCCCTGAAATACTTCTAAGAAAATTGGAAGGCAATTTAGATATCTAGCTTAAGGCTATTTAAGTGAGAGAAAATAAACTGATAGCGCCAACGGGACAGTATGTCGTTGGTAACATAGACCAGCAATGAAGAGAACACAAATGTAGTAGATTTGCTCTCCAGATTTGCTCATCTTGGGATGTCATCTAGCCTTATCCCAATTTTCTGCCCCAGAGGGAATACAAAAAACAGAGCCAATGTTTTTAAAGCTTTTGGGTGATGGAAAGAGGAGGAGGTTAGGGGAAGTTAATGATTCTGTGTAAAAACCTGTCCAGTCATATTTTCATGACCTCTTTTTTCTTGGTTTGTTTTTCGTGTGTGTGTCTTACTGTCAGATTTAGAGCAGCTGCCACTCCTCTGTCGTGTCTCTTCTTAAATTCCTCCTTCAGGGGTCTTCTCTTCTGGTCAGCACTTAAATATTCATCTTACGGACATGATCCGTTGCTTGCTACTGCTTAACCTTACTAGGATAGAGCCCATTATAGAGCCTAAACCAGTTGTTTTAAAGCTGTAGACAGATTATCTTTTCCAGATCCAGCTGTGCGCATTGAAGGCTGTGTAGCTTCTAGCTATTTGTCACTACCATGAATGTCCAGTTTGTCACCAGTTCTGCCCATGGAGCAATTTGAGTGCTCCCGAGTCTTTCAGACAGAACTGGCTGAGGTAGCGGTTTTGTTAAATGGCTTCCTCTTAAGCAAGTGATTTTACTTGAAGTAAATCAGGAAGAACAAAAGCTTTTGGCATAGCTGCAGGTTTCTGGCAGGACTATTTTTGGCATAGCTGTTTGCAGAGTGAGCGTCTGTTTACTGCTTTCTTGGACGAAAATATTATTTTGTCATCTCTCTCTCAAGATTTAGATCTTAATACAGAGTCTGAAACTGCATTTGTACTGATATGGAGAATTGAGAGCTTGGACACAGTGATAAGTTTTGAGTATTTGTGTTACATGAATAGCAGTAAAAATTACTCCATTGCATATTGACTGGTAAAAAGCCATAAACATGACTTAAATAAGCAAAGAGTGCACATCCGTGTAGCATGGATAACGTGTGAAGTGTATGACTTGTTTTGTAAAGCTAGGTTTTAAAAATGAGTAATAAAATGGCTATAAAAGACCTTCTGTGTTATATAGGGAAAAAAATCTTTTAATTTTGTGTTTATATTTACAGTTTGACTAAACTAAGAATCTTTCTTTAGGGCATCCAAGATGGATCTCAAGTGTGCTCTGGAAGAATGTTCAATGGCACTGAACTTATTTCTAAACAATAAGTTCTCTGAAGCCCTGGAACTACTTCGTCCATGGTGAGCTCCTCTTATTTGCTGAAGTTACCGTAAACAGATAGTGTAAAGTATGCTATCTGGTAGCTGAAGGATTAATTTAAGGCCTCTGAAGATAGTAGTTTTCATTTATTCCTTTTTGTCCAAAAGCATTTCTCAGCATCTTTGGGTTTTAGTAGTGCACTTGTTTCTCCTTAAGACCATAGCAAAACCTGTAAATGAAGCACTGAATTGTTCTGTTAGAGTTTATCATTCAAGCTGTCTTTCCTCATGCAGAGGCGAAAAGCAGGGGAGCAAGACCTTATCCAATATATCTTTGTTCAGAGAATTTGTACAATGGAACTGCTTTTGACAAGACAACAAAGCTGGAACAAAACTCCAGAATACTCTTTCCGTTGCTTTTTATATTACATTTGAGCCACAGTAGTGTTTACCCTTAAAGCCTACTTTTTCATCTTCGGACTAGTTCTGCCTGTTCCCCTGTTGCCTTTGCTCCACTGAGGAGAAAAGCATGGTGGCAGTGCAGATGTAGGAAACTAAAGAATACCAAAAGGTTGATAGGATAAACCTAGCTTATCTGTGACTGTATGGGGAGGCAATCTGGGAGGCTGTTCTTTAGGACTGGGATCTGAATCTCATTCACTGTTCTCCTGTCTGTCTCTCAAAGATGCGTACGATGTTGAGGGATCTGTCAGTGAGAGGGATCTGTAGCTTGTGTTAGTAGAGAAGGTAAAGTTCTCACTCTGCAGTTTGGTCATAGTAAGACTGGATTAAGAATGATGGGTTGGTGGTGTTAGGTCAGTAGTATGGACAGATAGAAGAACACCATTAAATGAAACCTTGGGAGGATGACACAGCTATCAAGTGTTTGCTTTTAGTGATATGAAGAGCTCAAGTGTAGAGGAGGTAGGCAGGAATAACGCCTTTTCAAATTAGCTATACTTACACCCAAGCTCTCTTCTCTGGGCATTGTGCAGTGTTATTTGTAATAGAGCAATGCTTTGAGCAGGCCCACCTACACTTGTGTATGCTAAAACTATTTTTGGGTAGTATTGCAGAATACTAAGTTCTACATGCAAGGATCGGGCATGTGTGTATTACTAAATACACGCGCACACACGCACATTACCCAAATGTTTTTTGTATGTTTTGTATACATACTTTGTTTTGTGTTGTAAAACAAAAAACCTTGTTTCATACAATAGTGTTTTTATGTACAGTGAAGTATTTGTTTTAGTTGATGTTTGCTATGAAGAAAAAAAATATTCTGAACTCCATGGTTTTGATGCTTTGAGTCCTTGGCAGCTAATAGACTTTGAGCTTATTATATAGCATATTCAGCTAATCTGCAAAGGAGGACCTAACCTAGCAAGGAAACAAAAAGCCACCTTTAAAAAAGAAAAAGCCCAGTTGTTTTACTGAAAAATAGCCTTTTAGTGAAAGTTAAACTTAAGTCCTTAAATAATGTAAGAATTTTAGGGAAAGTGTTGATAATATTTAAGAAATAAACACTTAGCCTAAGGGTCTATCTTCCTTGACGCTGCTAAAGTTTCCTGTCTTCAAAATGACATTTGGCGGGTGGCTCCTTGATTTAGGGGGAATAAAAAAAGTTGAGGAAACTGGAGAGGACCTAACTGAAGGCTAGTAGCATGGCTATAAGACTAGAACATATGACCGATTAAGATCGTGAGAGCTGGGTTTGTTTTAGTATGGCAAAAAGGAGACTTGGGCGTTAATCTAATAGTGGTCTGGAGCTATTGAGAGGAAGTTGCAAAGACAGCGACATCCTTCTGCATAGTGGCAGATGGTAAAACGAGGCAGTCACCACAAGTTGAGGCTTAGGAGGTTCAAACTGGACAGTAGGAGAAAGTACATTGATAGTACAGTACCAGAGAGGCCACCAGAGGGGTGTGCAGTCTTCATTTTCTTGAACCTCTTGAGACTTTGTTAGACAAAACTTGAGTTTGCCTGACTATTGCCTGGCAATAGTGCTGCTGCAGCTAGTAGGTTTGAGTATGACCTTTTTTTTTTTTTTTTTGATTGTGTAATTATATTGTGAAAACCAGGCTGGTTCAATGTAGCCTTTTATGCAGGACTGAGCATGTGTTTGCTGGCTTTTCTTTGAYACAAATACAGATTTTTGTGTCTTTGGATCAAATAGTAATGTTAAAAGAATGTTTTTACTTCTTATGTTAAGTGAAAGCAGATGAACGAGTATTTATGTCAAGGCTTAATTAGATAAATTAAATAGATATACCAGTGGACTATAAATGGGATATAATTAAGTGGAATGTTTGTGTAAGCCAGTTTGGATATTTTCTGGAACTCACTGCGACAGTATGCTGAGGAGGCAGACATGTAGCACCTGGTGGAGGATGATACTTGCTAGGTTATGCTGTCATGTCCATTACTTTCCTGCGTTATTCTTCTGTCTTTTCACAAATTAATGCAAGTGTCTCAGCATTTAATTTTGTATTGTAATTTTAAAGTTTTGCTTAAATACACAAAATGTATATGTTTTCCCTAGGTCTAAAGATAGTATGTACCATGCCCTTGGGTACAGCACTATTTTAGTTATGCAAGCTGCTATGACCTTTGAACAGCAGGATATACAAATGGGAATTTCTACAATGAAGGAAGCTTTGCAAACCTGCCAAAGGTAAGCCCAAGCAGTGAACATTTGTGAGGTACTCAATCCACTAAGTGTTCTTTGTAAGATATCCCAGCTGTCTCTATGCTTGCAAAGCAGGCTATTGTCAGTATGATAGTGGTCTAAATTTGGAAGTGTGGAGTAAGTCTCACTATCCGATTATTATTGGTAAGGATATGTTTCCTAGTATTGCGGAAACAACAGACTTGTTGGGTCTGGGCATATATAGCCTCTAAAGTTAGTTAAATGGTTGGCTGGCTATGTAGACCTACACATAAGCTGACGCTACATGATTGAACTGCCTGAGCTATTTCAACCTGTGACTTTGTTTTCCATGGGGATCAACAATTTTAAAGCTCTGTATTTTGAGTTTTCCCTTTCATAATGAAAATACTCTTTTTTTTAAAAGTTGTTTTCAAGGGTGGACCCAATAGTCTAATAAGATTAAGCTTGTAGTGAAGTTTCTTCTAAAACCAAAGCAATTTTTTTACTATTGTTACAAATGTAAGGGTTTAGCTTGCCTTAAAATTAAAGTGCTATTATCGCCATCAATCATAGAATCGTAGAATCATTAAGGTTGGAAAGGACCTCTAAGATCATCAAGTCCAACTGTCGAACCAGCACCACCATGCCCACTAAACCATGTCCCGAAGCACCACATCTACACGTCTTTTAAATACCTCCAGTATTGGTGACGCCACCACTTCCCTGGGCAGCCTGTTCCAATGCCTGACTACCCTTTCAGTGAAGAAATGTTTCCTAATCTCCAATCTAAACCTCCCCTGGCACAACTTGAGGCCRTTTCCTCTYGTCCTATYRCTWGTTACTTGGGAGAAGAGACCAACATCCACCTCGCTACAGCCTCCTTTCAGGTAGTTGTAGAGAGCGATAAGGTCTCCCCTCAGCCTCCTCTTCTCCAGGCTAAACAACCCCAGCTCCCTCAGCCGCTCCTCATAAAACTTGTTCTCCAGACCCTTCACCAGCTTCGTTGCCCTTCTCTGGACACGCTCCAGCACCTCAATGTCCTGCTTGCAGTGAGGGGCCAAAACTGGACACAGGATTCGAGGTGCGGCCTCACCAGTGCTGAGTACAGGGGCACAATCACCTCCCTACTCCTGCTGGCCACACTATTCCTGATACAGGCCAGGATGCCGTTGGCCTTCTTGGCCACCTGGGCACATTGCCGGCTCATGTTCAGCCATCTGTCACCCAGCACCCCCAGGTCCTTTTCCGCCGGGCAGCTTTCCGGCCACTCTTCCCCAAGCCTGTGGCATTGCCTGGGGTTGTTGTGACCGAAGTGCAGGACCCGGCACTTGGCCTTGTTGAACCTCATGCAGTTGGCCTCGGCCCATCAGTCCAGCCTGTCCAGATTTCTCTGCAGAGCCTTCCTACCCTGAGGCAGATCAACACTGCCGCCCAATTTGGTGTCATCTGCAAACTTACTGAGGGTGCACTCAACCCCCTCATCCAGATCATTGATAAAGACGTTAAACAAGACCGACCCCAAAACTGAGCCCTGGGGAACACCGCTTGTGACCAACCGCCAACTGGATTTGACTCCGTTCACCACAACTCTCTGTGCTCGGCCGTCCAGCCAGTTTTTTACCCAGTGAAGAGTACACCCGTCCAAGCCATGAGCTGCCATCTTCTCTAGGAGGATGCTGTGGGAGATCAAGTATGATCTGAACCTTTTGCTTCTGGTCTTGCTTGGAACAGCAATGAAATAGAGTAGAAAATAGAAGTTATTAGTGACTTTTACTTTTTTTAATTAAAAAAAACTTAGAAAATGGGTTGTCAAAGCCGAAGTGCTTAACAAGCCTCTGACAAAACCAAAACGAGTGCTTTATTCTACTGTACTCGTTCTTCATCGTATTGGTTAGACCATAATTTATCATGAATGGTCTCAAAATAAATAACCTCCAAATGTTGTTAGTTTAGACATTTAACATTACCTCCTTAGCAATGACAAACAAAAGCAAAGGAAATGGGACAAAATTATCAGATGATACCTGAAGAAAATAAAGGGTCAGCAGTTTCTGCCTGTTTATGTGCTATCGATTCACAGTTTCATCTGAACTATGTTGTTTAGTATGTCTGAAAATTAGGTGCTTTTTTGTACTTCACATAGTTTCAATAAGGGCTTCCATTTGCAGGATACAAACTTTTATGCATAAGTGCTCTGGTCTAGTCTGTCACAAAACTCATAAAAATGCAAGATGAAGGCAATCAAACACTCAAAGGTGAAGAATTGCCGGAACTACATGTGCCTTAATTGACTTTTTTTTTTTTTAATGTATTATGTTAACCTGTAGTGTCATAATCTCATCATCAGGATCCTGTGCTTTCCAATGTGCAGAACAGTGTAAACAAACGATAAGCTAATGCTCAGTATTTATAATTAATGACTTCCTGGCTTACAAAGTACATTCCTTTTCTGAATGTAGAATTGTTTCTTTAGCTTCTTCATAAAGCTGAGTTGTTTGTAAATAGAATTTGTTTTTGGAATGCTGTACTAAAATAAGCTAGGAATTTATAACATTGACAGTTGAGATCTGTTGAAAGTAAAATATGTGACTGTGTTGGCACTGTATCTGGCATAAAACGCCACAAAATAATGGAAGTCTTTATGTGGAAAACAGAGCTCCTTTTGATTTTTCATTCCAATTCTGAGTGTAAGTTTAAGAAATGGAAAAAAGTAATTCGTAAAACTTCGAAGGCCAGTTCAAGTGGCTTGCCCAGCATCAGAGAGACCTCTGCAGCTGGTGGGTGGAAGTGGGGTGGAAGCTGTTGTACACTTTAAGTAGGTTAAATGCATGCTTGGAACATCAAAGTTGGATAGGCTTCTGAGCCTAGATGCGTACCAGTGGCCATGATTAGACTACTCAAAGAATTGCAACTATTGGCAAATCATCACTTTACTAAGAATGTCTATAAATTATGGTTGGAAGTGGTTAAGAATTATAACTAATTAAGTT
Organism: Oceanodroma leucorhoa; assembly: GCA_030449065.1. Taxonomy (NCBI): domain Eukaryota; kingdom Metazoa; phylum Chordata; class Aves; order Procellariiformes; genus Oceanodroma; species Oceanodroma leucorhoa. The sequence continues at coordinate 2,666,183 of JASVER010000052.1, forward strand.
CAAGTTTGTGTTGAAATGTCGCTCATGCTCTTTTCTTCCATGGGTTTCTTTTCTTCCATGTACAACTGATCTAGATTCAGGAAAAGAAGCACAGTGGTGGAATCCTTGTCCAATCTAGTTTCTAAACAGTCAGTGGATCAGTTGAGTGAAGGTAAGTGGTTTATAATACAATTAAAATAATGAACTGAAAAAAGCTCAAAATCAACCTACCAATGTGTACGAATGTGCTTAACTCTGTAACTTGACCAGTGTCTTACAGTAAAAAGTAAACAAACAAACCACCTGTATGGTGGTTTTTTTGAATTTGAATGCAAAGCTTCTCAAAATGGGGGATTCAGTGTAATTTTTTTTTGGCTCTGAGCGTGCATGAATTAACAAAGGAATGCCTTTCACAACACATTATAGGGCTGAAGAGAGATTTTTTTTTACTTAAGACAGCTCCCAAAAGTTTAAGAGTAATTGATGCTGTGGAATACGTCCTTATCATTAGTTGCATTGGAATCTGAATATATTAACAAGTTTTGTGCTTGTCTGTTTTGCCTTAAGGTGTTTTGGGAAGTAGTATCAATATGTTGTTCATGACTCTGAAAATGTGATCTCCTGTTTCTGATTTGGGCAGAATCAAATATGCATTTTTTTATGACCTGACACAAAAGAATGCTCTTTAATACTGGACACATCAAACTCACCACATGTGCACTGGACATACAGCAGCCTTGTGCATGTGGCTTGCAGTATGGGTGCCGAGTAACTCATGTCATGTGTGTTAAGTCAGAGGTACTTTAATGCTGCATAAGGGCAGAAAGTCTGCCCGGGGCTTTTGGTTTGTTGAGCGTGACTTGGTGAAAACCTGTTCGTAAGGTCTTACTAGACTTAGGAAAAGCCTGAGCCACAGCGGGTGTTGCTATTCATCTGTAAAAGTTTTTCCTAAGGCATGGAAGGAGGGTTGGAAGACCTAGTTGCTGTAGGCTGATATTTAAACTCAGGATCAATGGAAGGTACAGGAGATCATCCACCAGAATGACGAGTAGCTTTTGCCCTAGGCTGAGGTCAGCTCTGGCAAGATCAAAGTTTTTGTCTGAGGGAGAAGTGAAATAAAAGACTTCTGTTGAGATTTTTTGTGTGTTACAGCTATTATTCAGCAGTTATCAAAACAGCAACAGCAGAATCTTGCTTTTTTCTTTTCTTGGCAGTATTTTATTTGTTCCATTGACCCCGAGAAGAGAATATTGACAATAACTTTGCTGACAGTAAATAACTTTTCTTTCTTATATAGAGGAAATGCATGCTGAAATCTGCTATGCTGAATGCTTGCTACAGAAAGCAGCTCTCACCTTCGTACAGGTAAAGTCAATTGTTTATTTTGTATCTCTCTGTAGCAATTTAATGGAAAGATGTTAGTACTTCGTTCCCACAATAGATATGGTATTTAAAACCAAGCTTTTTCTTAGTGAATGAATGTTGTTTCATGGCACTGGTTGAAAGTATGGTAAATGCTGTGTGCTACCCAGCAAAATTTTCTCTTTGTTTATATTAATAACCAAAGATGATGTTGATACCCAGGAACCAAAAACATAAGGTATATTGCAGTCTTATACACTTGGTATGTTTAAATGACTTGCATCACATCTGACAGTGTCCAGCACTTCTTTAAAAAGATGTTCAAGTACGAGGAAATGTCTTGTTTGAAAGTGCAAGTCTTTTGTCGCAAGGAAAGGATAGTGTGTTTCCCAACTAACAAAACTTCAACTGATCTGCGCTCGTCTCCAATTCAGTATCACTCTCCGTGCACTTTTGACACGAACAATATAGTAATGAGTGATTATAAAATGAGCATGCCTTAGCGTTGCTGAGGTAATAATTCAGTTCATAGAAAGATCTGCTGTTTAATATTGTCTGATGCTTCTTTATGTAAACATACAAGCTGATGTTTAGCTTGTGGTTCAGGAACTTCATGCTACAGTGTTTTCAAATTCCATTTGAGATTTGATTCCTGAAAACAGGAGTTGTTAGTCATAAATTTTTAACATGTGTGAGTGTTCTACAAATGTTTAGTTAATGTATTTTAGATAATCCCTTCAGATATAAATTATGAGGAAGAAGTGAGGCACAAAGATACTAAGATCAGATGGACCTAAAAAGTTAATTTTGCAAAGCTTTATAAGCCACTTAATACAGTAGTTTGGCCAGAAGTGTCAGGAAATATTATTAATGGAATGCCAGTCTGTCCTACAACTGACTTTGTCCTTTACTAACCAGATGGAAGCAACCCTCTTTTTTGTTTCATGGGTGGGATTTTTTTAAGCATGAAGAGAATTTTTAAACAGTTGTTGAAGGAGGTGAGTTTAGGACTGTGTAAAATGAAAAAAATCTTAAGGGTATACTTTCTCTAAAGCAGCACCTCGCTATCCATCATGTCAGAGATCCATTGCTGTTGACTGTAATACCCTTCTCTGCTGGTTGCTATCATGCCCCATATTTTTCATCCTTGACTGACCTTGATTCATCTGAGGATGATGATGATAAAGAAAATCATTCAGAAAGAGGTAGCAAGAATGCTTGTACTAAAACACTTGTGTTTGGGTGTTCAGTCTTGCAAACAAAACAATTGAGGTCTCTTAAAATGGTGGCCCTTTTATGGTAGCCAGAATTTCCTTTGGTTGATGATTCTGAGGCTTGTTTTGTGCTTTTTCATTTCCCACATCATATGTGCTGTCCCCGAATATTTAAATGTGCATTTGTGAAATGCCTGCACACATTCCCCTTCTGTGTGAATTCTAAGAGGAAAAAATTCTGTCCTGTTGAACTGTTTACCATCTTGCTTTTCAGGAATTTATTTTTGATGGCTAGTACATTGTGGCTTTACTTTGACTTTTGTAGAGGTTAATAAGCACATATGCTGGGTAGTACATGTGGTTACTGTTGGTCAGCAATGGGAATTCATCTGTTCAGTGGATTCTTTGATTTGTCTTCTGCCAGGTCCTGGGCTCGCTGGTGTATGTCAGAATCGGTATTTCAAAACTTTCTAAAAAGTTCCTACAGCACCATCTGGTGGAGAGCTTTCTGGTTTCATTTATATGCGTTGGAAATTCTGTTAAAAGTAACTCTGACTTTTTTTCCACCCCCCTCTTAAGTTTTAAAATTTGTAACATGCACCAGAGCAGTATTTCCCTGACAACTTAAAGCAAGTGTTAACTTCAGTCTTAGAGATTAGTATAATAACTGAAAAACACTTTTAGTATTTTCAATAACTGTTAAGTTATACATAAATTTAAATGTAGCTGGAAGATTTTTATGTGTGTGTTATATGTAATAGCTGAATGCACATTTTTGTACAATGACTTTTTTTTCTTCCAGGATGAAAATATGATCAACTTTATCAAAGGTGGCCTCAAAATTAGGACGAGTTACCAAATATACAAGTAAGCCATTAGAAAACATTTGGATTCAATGTTGGTATAAGCAGGTGCAGTTGCATTAATTACTCCAAAATAAAAATTTTTATAGCAATCATAGTTATTATATTTCATATAATTTCTAAGTCATGTTTCTCCTTCCCTCCTTTTTTTCCTGCATCAAAAGAGAATGTCATCAGGTGCTACAGATGACTCAGGGGAACAAAAGCAAAAATGAAACTTATTACCAGTTTGAAGGAGGAGTAAAACTTGGAATCGGAGCATTCAACTTGGTATGACTTTTTCAGACTACAGAAAGGCCTAGGATCTTCCTACTAATTTATTCTGAATTGTGTTTTAATTCTCTTGGACTAATTTATGTATGTATTTCTTAAGAGGAAGAGCAGCTTCATTTACCTGTGCAGCAGGAATTTTTAAGAAGCTTATGCCATTGTTTACAGGATACCTGGAGTGACTGCTTTTATTCTAACACCCTGATGTATACCATTCTTTTGCTTCAGTGGCATACTGTAGATTGGCATAGATAATTACAAATTCACAAGAATGAGCAGTAGTTTACTGAGTTTGCAAAAGAAAACTGGGTCCATCCACTAGCATTTTTCTTTACAGTTTACTATAGTTGCCTTTTCACATACGTCGTGGCAATGATGAGAGTTGATTTGTGCTGGTGTGTTAATTTCGGTATCATTCCAGACTGGAGCTGGCCAATTCTGAGTATGGTCAGAAGAACTTAGAGGTCTATCTGCACCTGTCAGTCTTTAAAACCCAAGCAACTGGTAGATGTCTGTGTTCATAAGTGCTCTTGACCTTTCCTGTTCTTCATGAAGTCTCCTCAGTAGGAAGCTTAACAGAAAAAGTCTCTGCTGGGCAGAATGTATTAGGGTGAATGGAGCTCTCAAAAACTGACCTTCAAATAGACCTTCTTGTAATGCTCTTTGAAAAGGTGGTTGTGATCTTTATGAGTTTTCTGTTGTGTAGGATGTGGAGGATATAATTCCAAGGGGAATAAAAAGTGCATGTAATAGAAGGCTAAAGGATGATAACAATAGCTAGTATTTCTAAAACAAGTATACTTGCTGGTCTGCTAATTCAGTGCTTCCACAGTAGGAACAAGTAAGAACTTTTGTGATACCATTGTGTCATTTGATTGTGAGTAAAGGAAGATGACAACTGTAGATTGTAAGTACTACTACAGTAGATACTACTTTCATTCCAATTGACCAACAATTTTCTAACAATTCTGATCAGCTAAAGACAGAGAAATCTGTCATTATCTGAAGAAGCACAGCTGTACTCTGTCTTGCTGTTTCCATGCTGGATGATCGTCAGAAGTCTGAGTTTCCCTGAAGCTGCAGACTGATTGTATATTGTTGATCATGCATGTCTGGTTTTGATTTCTTTTGTGTTTTACTTTTTCACTAATGTGTAATGGCATTTCACATGGTAGCTGGCATTTTTGGCTCAAGTTTATAGTGGTATTACTTTTTTTTTTAAAATGTATGTTTTTAAAATGTATGTTTTTAAAATGTATGTTTTT